>JANQDE010000037.1:609554-686859 GCA_037157785.1 Cephalotes varians | reverse complement strand
GAGAGAGAGAGAGAGAGAGAGAGAGAGAGAGAGAGAGAGAGAGAGACGTCAGGGGACTCCGCACGAGAGGGAGGGCTGGAGAGTAAGAGAGAAAAAAAGAGCGCAAATCGATCGTTGTCGAAATCGCATTGTGCCTTCCGCCCTATTCACTGATAATAAACAGTCGCGACGATGTTTTCAGTACTCTCGAGAACGCTTTTGCGGCGAAGAAAAGCGGGGTGGGAGAGAAAAGGGAAGGAAAGAAAGGATTCTCGCGAAAGAGGAGAACGCTTTTGTCGCCCGACAATGTTCTCCCGCCTAGCGACTTCTCGTTTCTCTTTAAGCTCCTCACATAAAAAAAAAAAAGAAAGAAGACTATCCGGCAAAGGGGACACGAATGAGGTTTTCGGCTAACAATAAGTACACTTAATTTAATATTCTTGGGCGCGCGCGAGCGGCGAGTTATCCCTGGCGGTGATTCATCATCACACCCGCGCACTGCGTCCCACCGTGATGTCCTCGTTAAGTATTCTAATGGTTGGCGTGTACCTCTAATTTACCGCGCTTAGGCCGCGGCCCAGTTGGACGACTTCATTAATTTCGATGTTTCGAGCAAAAGCGGGCTGCGTCGAATTGGGTGCGTCGCCGGAGAGGACGTCTGGGTCGAATTGTCGAGCCAGTTTATTCGCGATCCTCGCGGTATCTCGCGCGTGTAATCGAGCAATGGAGAACGCTTGTCTCTCTTAAATAGGCACAACTGGCACACATCATCGAAAAATTATATATTATTATGAAAATTTCTGTTACGTGTCAGCATTGTTAAAAATGTTTAGCATCACGAATTTATAAAAATGACAGAGTGATAACTGGAATACAATTTTACTGGTATTCAACTGACGAAATCATCTCGGTATTCAGTCTCCGCACTAAACTGCGCTCCATCGCGAACGTGGATATTTTGTAAGAATGTCGATGCTAATAGGCTTTCCATTTCGCGATTTCTATCGACTCACGCAGTTCCATCTTAGCGAAGAGATTATAAATTAGCTAGTCGAGCATCGCGACAAATTGCGAGACTGCCAGCGAGCGAAATCGCGCGTGTCGAAAGGTCCCAATCGAGAGTCTCCGCGTCGCGCAAGAACCGCGCGTCTCGTTTCGCCGCAATGTCCCATGCCGTTGACATTTTCCAGAAAGCTCGTTCGTTCTACCGCCTAATTAACGATTCCGCGGTGATTTACGTACGCGCCCATCGGTAATTCACCCGGCCAGCGATCGACGATTAAACTTTGCTGTTCTTCTCTTTCTCTCCCATTCCCGAGTGCTGCCCAGCCGGCACTTCGGGAATTTCGTTATGGTCGCGGACGGTGCAGACACTCGCGCACGGACTGGCACATGACATTTTCAGAATCGAGCGAGAAACTTCCCGCACGCGGCATTTAGAATATAACCGGCCGATCGACCGATTGATCCTTGCCGTTAGTTAGCACCCGCTTAATACTTCAGCCTGTTTTGATCACACAAGTTTGCAATAAATCCTCGAATCAACATAATGTTTCTCGCGCACGAGCGATGACCGATATCTTCGATTCCAGCGCGATTGACTGTTTTAAAAAAACCGGAAATGCGATATAAAAAAATAGCTATGCGTTGCACCGATGCAGAGAGACGAGGAGAGTCGAGGTGAGGAGAGAAAGAAGAGGAACAGGGACCGGAGCGAGGCCCACATCTCGGTGGGACCGCGCATCGCGCGTACCCCGCCCAACCTGGGTCGCCCACTGTCACCATTAATAATACGTCTCCCGTCTCATGATGTATCTCATCTCCCTCGGCGCTGGTGTGCATTCGCCCACCGACGCGCGCACACCGACGCGTTCACCTGTACAGATGCAGAAGGCGTCGATACGGCACTGCGCCGCGATCTGGGAGGGATCCGTTATGCTCGAAACGTTTTTCCGAATTCGACGAAGCTCAGGAGACCATCGATTGATAGAAGGACAGGAGATGTCGTCGACCATCGTAGAATCAGCTGTTTAATCGCGTTTTTATACGTCGCGAATTAGAAACGAAAAAACGTTCGCAGAAATTTCGAAAATCTCGGAGAAATTACGTTCATGTCACTCTAACGATGACATCTATAACAGTTATCCACTTCGTAGAACAAAGAAGGTTGGCTCGCGTAGGTAGGCACTATATGATACCCGCCAGTCGAACCGAGCCATTCAAACTCGGCCACTCAAACACGTCGAGAGTACGTTCGACCAACTCGAATAAAAAGTGAGCACATGGACGAGTCATCCACTCGTGTTTCGCAGAGACAATCTTGACACTACACCGTTCGGGCATAAAGGAAAAATGTGTCACGAATAATCGTCGTGTACGGCGCGCAAGCTTAATGAAGTATCTCTCGAAACTCGGAAGGGCGTGAAAGTAACGAGAAGAGAAAATTATTACACTTGTTATATTCTCCTTTAACCTGCAGCTCTCTGCACTTTCATGTAACTTGGAGACGAAAGGAAGAAGAAGGAAAGAGAAGAAGAGGAGAGAAACCAACGATCTCCATCATCCGTCTCGGATTTCCTCCGTGAAGAATCGACCGGAAAAAGCGGCGCGTTAGTCGCGCCTTGTTCTTCAGACACGTGTCACGAAATCGCGAAAGAAACATTTCCGCGCTGCCGGCGGAAAGACAGGGACACGTCCGCACTCGTTTCTTCGCCGAGAGGACGTGAAGGGATACGTCACGTCATGAATCTCAGCCGAACTCGCGGCAGAGTTTCCGCGGGACGATCGACAAATCGGCGTGAGAAATCTCGGCGAACAATTTCGCGCAATTTCGCGGAAGAGAGTTCCGCGAAATTACGAATCCCAATTCTAATTCGCAGTCTCGCTAATTCTCTCGCGTCGATTCACGTCAGACGTGACGGAAAAAAAACCGAAACTCGCGCTTCCCAATGAAATTCGCCCACGCTCGTCGTACCACTTGTAAATCACTCGGTACGTCGTAAGGTATCACGACGCGCGAGCGTCGCGTGAATTATCATATCACTCCATCTGTCGGGTTTTTTCTTCTTTTTTTTCTCTTCTTTTTTCGATCCGACCCGTATAGGCGTGGTGCGGACGATCCACGTCGGAGATCACGAGAGGGACAAAAGTCGGAGTCGCGGATGAATCGACCGACGAGCCCGTCCATGCTCGAGGGCTTCCTCCTCCCTCTTTCCCTGCTTTATCCGCCCTCTCGACCGTCCTCACGTGTATTTTCATAAATATAATAATTTATTTCTATCTCTTCGCGAAACCGAGCAAGACTTCGTCTTCGTCGTCGTCCTCGTCATCGTCGTCGTCCTCGAGGATAGGTGGGTCGATCGTGTAAGCGTCGTCGGAAGGTAAGGTAAGGGTGCGGCCAGACTCCGCTCTCGACTCCACCTCATTACCCGGCATTCTATGCAGAGACCGCGCTTATGGCTTATTATTGCCTTAGCTTAGCCAACCCGTCGGTTCCTTCGTCCTTCTTGCAGACGGATACATATGTACGCGCGATACCGTATGTATACGGATACAATGTATACAACGCGCGATGCGAGATACAGGGTGACGTACGTGAAACGCGACGATCCGATACTGTCGAAGATCAGGACTTTTAGGGGAGAATCTTTCTGACGGAAGTCATAAGTTCCTTTCTTTTATGCGAGATATCTTGTCGCGTCTGTTAAATTATTATTATCATTAATATTAACATATCATTAATATTAACATATCCACGCGTGTGTTCGTAGCGTGTTTGGCGCGTGTTTCCGATCACAAGGTACGCGTCCGTCCGTTTATTCGTTCGTTTCTCCGACGATCCCCTCGCCCGGCCTCATTTTATATGTATGCGCAATTATTGGTCCCGATCTTGTCTTGCGGTTCGTTATGTTGCTTCGCCTACTACGGCTAGAGAGAAGGCTCCCCCTCTGCTTACGTCCTCTGCGTAATGCCCTCGCACGAGACTTTTGTCGGTACGTACGATCGATCGGAGGCGAACGTGCATAAAGAGGTTTCGCTCGGAGAGATTTAACCGGGTGCAACATCACCGACTTGGTCGGCAAATACCTAAGAGAAGTATATACAGCCACGATAACGCACGACCTTTTTAAATACCTCGCGGTTACCTTCTCGCAACGTAACGCGGACGAGAGACGCCGACCTGCGCTAAACCGATTTGCACGATCAAGCCGATCGTCCAACAACTTTACTAGTCGATGATTGCCAGATTGATGATGATGGTGGCAGTTTAAATGCGCCCGATCGAAACGAGTTTACTAATGCGCGCGTGTGCACGGAGGGTATAGAGAAACAAATGAGTTTCGTGATCGTACGAGAGGCCGATCTTGTCTCGGATTAATCGAGCATCGCCGTAGAAAAACGAACAAGTTTCTCCGCGGGTTGAACCCGGGTATGAGAGAGAGAGAGAGAGAAGAGGAGAGAACGAAGATGGTATAACAAGGATGAACAAGTTTAATTGAAGGCACGGAGTCCAGCTTCATTATCAAATTGAATTAAAAGATAAAAAAAGAAAAGCTTCCCTGTGTAAATTCATCCTGGGCGTGGAACGAGAAACGAAATCGTTAAACGATTCGATAACGATAACCATTCGCGCATAGATTTTTACATGTTTGTAGCATATGTTTTTATATGTTTAACATTCGTGACAAAATTTACACTAAAAATTATAACATTGGTTTCGTAACGTTCGCAGAGCGATTCTGTTTTGAGGGACTATCGTTCACGATGATCAATAAGAAATTTATAATGTATATTTTTTTTATTAATGTGATTGGCAAGAATATACACAAAATCAATTATCAATTTTTTGTGACAGCATTACTTTTTGTGAAGCATTATGATATATTCCAGCTTTACAGTAAAAGAAATATTGGCATGATCGATACATTTTCTTCGTGCTTAATATTTTCACGTTATTCAATCCATTGCCATGTCGAAATCTCGCTCGATGATCCATTTTTCCGTACAATGGCGTATCAACGATCGAGACCTATATATCCACGCTGCATTTAGCCATGCAGCAGGATGTAGGCTGCCGCTTTAGATCGGTCCGACCTCTCTTCTCTCTCTTCTATGAATATTTTTACGAAAACGCAATTTACAGAGTGGGCAGAGCCGATTCCAGTCTCAGAAGTTCATCCACCGTGCAGCCGAGGTGCTATTGTTCGAGAACTGACCGAGATGGAGACGAGGGGAAGCGGAACGCGGGAAGGTGGCGAGGAAGAAGGGAGGATGAGGCATCGGGAGAATGATATGTACGTATTGTACGTATGCGAAGAAAAGTAGGGCCTTTCCCTCGGAGTTCAAACAATTCTTACGCACTTCCATCGCGCACGCTATTTAATTTCAATCGGCTGCCAATCTTTTCCCCGATCTATCCCACCTCGCGGCGAATCTGAAAGGTCACTGCGGCACGACTTATTACCTTTTATTATCCCAATAACATATTTATCGAGATCGGACGTTTTCACATCTAGACGTTGATTTTGTTAAACATCGTCCTTGCGGAAATTTTAATTTCAATTCAAATGCGTAGTTATCGCAGTCGACTCTTGGGATCGAAGTTTCGGAGAGAAACGGCTGGTATACCTGCACGACCAATAATTTTCAATTGGCGCACCGTTCCTTAAATCGACCAACGAGGTCGACGTTATCGGCCCTTCCGCGGCGAGCACCATTATAGTGAGATACTGTACACGCCGATCCGTCGTTTAAGGGCCGCAAACGGAAGGCGGTTCGGTATTTTACGAGAAGACGAGCGTATCCTCTTCTCGCGGAGGAGAATATACAGAGTGTCTCTTTCGTTCTTCGATCGTGGCTTCTTCAACTGGTTTAGAACAGCATCGTATTAACTTTCGACTGTAGATTCTTAATGTTTAATGATAGACTCCGAATAATTGACTTGTAAATGAGATTGTTCTGCCAAGATAGAATGCCACGAAAAATGAAACAAGATGCCAGATTCCGTTTACGGCTCCAAGATTTACTCGAGCCAAGATCCTTCGATTTTCGACACCGAATAATAACACCGCTGCCTCAGCATTTTGAAACAGCCGCCTGCTCTCGCCTCGTGCATTTTTGTCTAGCGATCCCTCTCGAAGGAACATCCCGTATATACGCATGTCGCCCGTAGCGGGGGGAGGGAAATAATCGGAGGCACTAAACCACGATACCGCGTTGGCAGTTAGAGCCCTGTATCTCTGGCGCTGTCGCCGGTGGTACAACACACGCCTGGTATTATTTGCGGGCTGCCACATTTGTCGTAGGTGGTCCCGCGACACGGCGCAGTGGCGTCGTGCGGCGTTTATACACGTATATAAGACGATAGACCGCGGTATATCGTGTCGGACCTCGTTCCGCGCAAAGCCGATCTCGCGGATAAAGTACTTCACGTGATAAACCATCGCTGTCCGTCGCCGCCGTTCCGCTAATTAACGACGAAATTAACGACGAGAATCGTGCGCGATGGTACGATGACGGCGCGCGATCGGCCAGGATGACGACCAATTCGGGCGTGCGAACGCGTTAATTTCTAACGTTGACAGATCCCGAAGGCGGGCTAACGGGCGAACGATTAATAAAGATGCGCGGGCACGCGTGTCACCGGATATAAGATGCCCACACGGCCCCCATCGGCGTATATCGTGCGTTGCGTGCTCCGACACCGACAGTGACACGATCACTGTACATATACACGTTTACGCGTGTACGAGTGTGCGTATACACATACATATCGAATATACGAACCCGCGTGTGCGTATGCCGACGCAACACGCTCGCACGCGCGCGCTCCGTTGCACGCGCGTATGTTCCGCGCGCGGATGGACGGGCTAACGGACGTACGGTATGGACAGACGGGATGGACGGATCGACACACAGCACGCGCATGAATATGTAGGATGTCTGGAAAGAAAAAAAAGAAGACGGAGGGAAAGAGCGGGGATGGCGAAAGACTCGGCGTGCATAGTAATCGGAGCCGCGTCATGCCAATAACATCGCGCCGATCGCCTAATGTCTGATCGATAAACTCAACTGAGTTTTCCTCACTCCGCACCGATAATCGGCGCGGAGAGGGAGAGAAACGTGAGGAGCGAAGAGGGTAGATTGACGATTTACGGGTTTGTTCGTCGGCGCGAGACGAGAGAGACGAAGAGACAAAGGGAACAAGGTGGAAAAGGGAAAAAGACGCGATCCCAGGAGGGAGGAATAGGAGATGGAGGAGAGCACGTGTGCACGCACGCAGCACACGCGCGCGAGTGTAAACACGCTATGCCTCGCGTAAGGCGCTGGAAATGGGCGACGGATGAGGTAAAGGCAGGTAGGTGGAGAAGTTTACAATTTTCTGCACGACGGCCGCTCGATCGTTCAAATGCCAATAACGTTGCGGATGCCAATTGCCGATAATTCAAGGTGTACCTGCCCACGATAACGCACGCGAGAAAGAGAGAAGGAGAGAGAGCGCCGAACGATCGGCGCTGACAGATCGTTAGGTACCGGATGATGGGCTCTCGGGTGTTTTAACACCGGCGAGACACGCCAAGGATGACGGATAGAAAGAAAGAGAGAGAAAAAAACCGCAAGACCGTCCGCAAGCTCTCAGCTTTCTGGCTTTTGTGAAATCGACGATTCGCGTGTCGAATTGTCGGAACGAGCGCGTTATTGCGTCGTCCTTCGAATGTCTGTATCACGTTTGGAGAGACGTTACTTAGGAATCGCTGAGCGATAACGTAACGCTCGAAGCCAGATTCGCGAAGAGGACTCGAACGCGGAGTGGCGCGGCACGACGCGATAAGAGAATGATTTCCTTACCTCGATCGCGCAGGTGGTTTGTGATACGAACGAGACGAGATCGCGAACGTAATTCGCGATGGTCAACTTCGCGATCTCGACCGCGCGTTTCGGAGGAAAAAAGACAAGTTCGTTAACGAGCAACAAGTTTTTTTCTCTCGTTCCCGCTGTGATCCTCGAAAGAGCTCTCACCTTTCTCTTCCTCTCGTTGAAGATCCAGTTTCGTAATTGAATTAATTCCACATTTTCGCCCGACGCAATTAATTTAATGATAACGCCGCACCGCGAGGAAAATTTTTTCCTGCTTTCTTATTCCCAGAGTCGGTTTCCCGGTGGAAAAGCCTTTTTTCCCGCGAGCAGTGCCAACATTGTTTCCGCGTGCGTATATTTTTAAAGGACGAGACCGTAATCTCGTATCTCGGCCTCTGCCGTATCCGGTGATAGACAATTTTCCTATAACGAGGTAACCTCGATGCAATTTAATTACATTTTAAAAGATACAATGTTTTTTTAATAAATCGCCCGATCTATTTAACATAGAAAACTGAATATATTCAGCGGCTCCATTAAAAGCATTGGATTTCTAGAGCCGCAAATCATGAGAATTTATTCCTCGCTGAGAGGCGAATAGTATTTATTCTCTTTTACAATTTATTAATAGATTGGAATCGAGTTAAAAAGATTTCGCGAACAATGAATACATGAAAAAAAAAGCCTATTCAAAGGCTATTGGTATTTTTTCAGTTCACGCTCGTTCGATATCTCGTCTACCCCACGAATCTGGTCTCGTTAGAGAATTAATTAATGAACGTCGTCGAGAACAACAAGCATCCCGATCGCTCTAGGAGCCAAGGAGAAACGAGAGAAATATTCATGCGTACTTACCAAGCATCTTGCTGAGATCGGCATTATGGAGATCGGGATTCTCATCGGCCAATTTCTTGCGCTCGACCTTTGCCCAGACCATGAACGCGTTCATCGGGCGACGTATCCGTTGCTCCTTGAGGCTCCTCTGAGCGGTGCCGCCGGGATGGCACATCTTCACTCCCGCGGGAATCGGCGAGATGCCCGGCTGGTATTCCAGCGATGGGCCGGAGGCCAGCCAGGGCATGTCCTCGAGCCGCTGTTGCGCCGGGCCGGTCAGCATGCTCGGTATCTGGTTTCAGGAAACGACGCATTCCGTGAGACCCTCGTCGACGTCCGACGTTTATTTACTCGGCGACGCGTGTGTTTCAAGAACGTGAAAATTATCTCTCTCCACGCGAATTCTAAGCGACGCGGCGCAACCATGAGGAGAGCGAGAGGTCGCCGATTGAAATATGAAAATGTCAATTAAGATGCCGGGCGACGATTAACGATAAGACGAAACGTGATTAATGAGTCGCGCCGGACATACGATTTTGCCAGCGTTCCCTCCGGCTGTCATTGTTCCGCGCGGCGGTATGACTTTGTACTCGTGCGTTCGTCCCCGAATAGTTGTACGCGCGCGTGTCGTGAATGCTTTTACGTAGGTGTGTTTATAACGCCGAGCGCGAGAATGTACGCGGTGTGTGCAACGCGGATCTATTTCAAGAACGACAGATTATACGGAATCCAAAATCGGATCGAAACGTCGTACCGAGATGATTTGAGTGTCGATGGGCATCGAGCTGTCATTGCCGTCGATACCGGAGTCGATGTCGTAGGCCCTCGACGTGGGAGTCGCGTAAAGCGAGGAATGGAGCGCCAGGAGCCCGGGGGAGCCGCCGTAGCCGCTCACCGCCGGCGGTGGTGTCACCTCACCCCTGTCATAATTGTCCAGCATCCTGCAAAAGTCGAAAGAGAATGCGTCCAGTCGTATTCTGTTTTACTGTCCTCGATCGAATAATCAATCCATTATGTGCACGGTTTTATTACTCGGTCATTGCAAAAATGTTCTTTTAATATTTTCCTTAACGCTCTTTGTACGATGTTTATAACGAAGTATATTCCCGACAAATAAATTGAAATTGTATCTCTTTAGTAAATTTACATAATCGAGTTTTGTCGAGATTACTTTATCCGACGATCGTCTGTTACTTTGAGATGTATTCGCAATATTGCTGCATGAATATGATGCTCGACACGTATCAAGTCAAATTGAATGTTATAATGGACACCGATATTCGACCCAATAGCGCCCGATCGTTTATTGATCACCCAATGACGGAAAGCGCGACGGTGCATTCGCGTGCGAGTGCAATCGAATGCAATCGCGATTCGCCGAGGAATAAATCGTGATAAGCCGCGACCGAGCCACTAGGAGTCCCGATCGATTCGAACCGGCACTAACATTCCCGACGACGATGACTCCGTGTTCCTCTGACGATCGCGGTATCACGGCTGCGCCCAGTAGTAATTGACTCAGGCGTTTTCTCTCGATGTCGAGAGAAGAGGCGAATGAAATCCCGCGGATCGCTCTCGTGCCCGAGCGGTCGATTGATCTGTCAACCGTTCCGTTAGGAAGAGTTGATCGACATGAATGAACCATTCAAGGCCACTTAATGGAATTCCCACGATTGTCCTTAAGGCATTATGCGACCGTGCGCCGGGCATAATAGTACGAACAGCTGTCTGTCGCGCGAGCGAGCGCACAAAACACACATTTTCGCAGTTACATACACACGGTGTCCTAGGCAAACCGCGCTGCGACATATGTAATGCACACGTACAATATTTCGCGACTGTGTGCACGATACGTGCGCGCGAGTGTTCCATATAATGGCCATTGTTTCATTCGGCGTTCGGCGAGATGCTGCGACGCACATCGATCAAAGAAAAAAAAAAGAAACGTACCGGCACACACATTTTCATTCAATAAACTTCGCGCCGGTTAAAGGTGCTCGCGTTTTTGTCACCCTTTGTACCAGTAAGGAGAAACACATAGTCCAAGAAAGAGAGAGAGAGAGAGAAAGAGTCACGTTCCGTCGCTGATAAAACCGGCGGCTTGCTTCGAACGTATCAAAGTATATCGTATCGGATACGGTCAGATACGAATCATGGCTTACTGGAGAGAACGCGGTTTCATATCGCGATTAAATGGATTGAGGTTTACGCGAGGCGTTTTAGGAAATTTCCTGAGATCCGAGAGATGAACTTGAGCCCTCTCGAGATAAAGTGTGTATGCACAGAGATTCGATCACAATTAAAAAAAAACAACAAAATAAGTTCACGTACGTCCGATTTCACATTGTTTCCGCGTCATAGCGAGTTTCATGTTTCAGTGATATTTCTCGGATGAACAATTTTCTAACAAACGAGCAAATCTTGCAGATCCTATTATGATTCTGCGTATGATTTCTATTGGATTTTTGTGTGTAGAATCATTTGAAATCATTGACAACATATTCCATCGTTCGATCGAGCACACTTTCCAGCAGATCTAAGTAACACCTGGATGTGACAAAAGGATAAAATGATCGAAACGATTACGGGCTTGAAACACGATAGATCTCTATGTTGCGAATCTGCATAAAGATAGAGCAAAGGGTACAAAACAAAATTTTTATAATTTTGAAACAAGGCGAAATCGAACATATCTTTATATAAGCTTATTCCATTGTTTTTAAGTGACGAATCTCTAACGATCCACGTGTTGATATAATTCAATACTTTCATACGATAGACAAAAGAAAATATTTCGATAGTAGCGAAACATCTTTCGTTTCAGTATTTTTCGCAAAAAAATCGTATGGCGATGGCAGAGATACGATAAGAGATTAAAAGCCATTAAGAACCGCGGTCAGGATTCCCCCGGGTTTCGTCGGCGTCGGCGCAGCTGCACCACCCACGCATATGATAGATACGCCACTGCCTTCAGCATTGTTTCTTTAATGATTCATGTCGGGGTGACTGCACCAGGAGTAGAGGAAGCAGTCTCCAACCGCGAATGCAATGAGCCGCGCATCGTTTCGAAAATATTAATTCGCCAGGAGTCATCGCCAGACGATGATGCATCGACGGGTGTCGCGCGAATTAACGCCGAGTCTTTTGTCAAACTTTGCGCTCGCGACAGTTCGTATCGTCTCGTTCGATTCATGATAAACCGCGAACATCTGGGAACGTAGTCGATGATAGCGAAATGTATTAATGGAATTCGCAGCGGTTGCGTTAATTTACGCGATATATTATGAGACGCGCGTTGCACGCGCGGCTATCGTTCGTGAGCGATGTTTACTACCCGTGGCGAAACGCGCTTGTAACCGTTTAATCGAACAACGCGCGGAGCTTCGTCGAGTCCGAGCTTCGATGAAGCAGACGAAAGTTATCTCTGCTCTTCGAAATGCCGAACGAGAAGATTCCGCGATGCGTGTCGAGGAAAAGCGACAGTTATCCTTCCACACGCCGACGCGTCTGCCACGTTACAAATAACTCGAGAAAACCGCCGGGCAGACACGCCGCACGCACGTCAGAGTCGGCCGAGCAAGGAGACAAAGAACAACCGTGCAGCGGCGCCGATCCCCTAAATCGGCATGTCCGTTGAGCCTCATGAATCTCCGCCGCGGTTCCTCTCCTTCGCCAGGAGAAGGAGGAAAAAAGCACCGGTGTCCCGTGCACGGTTCGGCACGCAGCGCAAACAGGCAGCGACGGCGACCGGGTCGCCCGAGCACTCGAGCCCGTTCCCTTCGTCATTCTCCTCCGTCATTCGACGACACACTTGTTCCCCGGTTAAATTATTCTTCCCTCTCCTTCCTCTGATAGGAGTCAGGAGGGGAACCGTTTCGCGGAGAGGAGCAAGGAGAAAGCTTTCTATCGCGCGCGAAGTGCGACCGGTGCGTTTTATACGGCGACGCATTTTTTATTCAAATAATCGCACCGATCGAACACACCCTTGCATTGCCCGACGTCGAGGCGACGATGCAGTCGCATAAAAGCGGCAAAATGAGCGCGTGGGTGGGTATCGATCTGTATATTCGCGTCAATATGCGAAACGCACGCGTGGCGCCGATCACGCGCCGCATAAATCGATTACGACGGAGGGACGCGTCGCCGATCGAAAATTTTGTCCGTCGACATTGACGACAATGATATCACAGATCGATTTGGACATAGATAAATCGAACAGGTCTATGGATCTTGGCCAACCATGCGCGGCGAAATTCCTCGAGCGAAGGACTGTAATTTTATATAAGCCCCTGATTAAACTTTCAAATCGAATGCCCAACGCGGTTCGGTTGGTAAGCGGAAGTGACGACCTCAGCCGCTCACCTCTGCACTACTAACGCTCCGGCGCGTTTCAGATTTGAGAACGAAGAAAGCGCATCCCCGAAACCTTTACGGGTTGTTTAAGACCGCGGAACGGACGCCGCAAAGTCCATCCGTCCGTCCGTACGTTCGTTCGTATCCGTCCGTTCGCCGTATCCCGCCGTATACCCTTCTCTGACCTCCGAGCCAACGGCGGAGCCATTACGTACGACTTCCTGCGACCGAGTAAGGAAGAATCGAAGATTTCTACACGGCACCTCACGGGAAGAGGTGTCCGCGCGCGCGATACCACCGGAGATATACCGTCGAGCGACGAAAAATTCCCAGGCTAACTGCGAGGACGAGGCAAGGCGAGCTCTCTGCTCGGGCCCGATATACGGTTGCGTTAATTGCGGAACTCGTGTGTCGTGGCGAACTCGTGGCACGTAACGGTTCATAAAAATCCCACGTATTTCTCCGATTCGAAGCGCCGTTGATGGTGACCGAGGTCTTTCGAGGGGCGTGTCGGAAAACGAGAGCGATCTCGGCAATGAATCATCAAATTGGACAACCAACTGCCGTCGAATAGATTATCGTACGTGAACTGTCTATTTGTACGTACTCGAAATGTCTTTTTAACGAAGCACACCCGCGGGGCATCATATCCGGCATTTGTCATACTGGGACACTTAGCCACCTTAATTCGTTGATCCGCGCGGCTCTTGTTTGCAACGATGCAAATTTACGTGGCTGCAAATGAGTTTCGATTCATCGATACGTCACTACTGCCATTACGTTTAACGCACTACAAATTTACGACCATTCCAAAATCAGACGCGCGTTTATTGAACGTCTGCGAAATCCGATGACCGATTGTTCAATCGCACGAGTTCACTTTGAAGTCACTCGCTGCGGCCACCTCCGTTACGTTTATAATGCAAATATGAATCTATTATCTCGGTGATCTCTCTCTTTGTATTCGCTACAGAACGCAGAAACAATAGCAATGGCATTTAAAACGGAACCCCAGCGTTCTTTCCACGCACGTAATGGATTCGAAGGAATCGCTTAATTAAATAATACAGATGAACGATTAGCCAGACCGTCGCAACAGTGTCGCGCGCGCTTGCCTTCGTGTCGTGTTTTGTATATAAGCTTTTGCATATACGAAATAACTATAACTAACATTAATCCGTAATTAATTGCCAGTCATTGCTCAATTGTCAAGTCACCGATCTGAGTCACCGCAATAGCAAGGATTGCAAGATTGTCGTCGGCGATACACGCATCGCACGCCAGGGGTCAAGCGCGACGTAACCACTTCCACGATTTTACATTGAGACGCGCCGAAACAAAAAGCTGGAAATGATCCCGCTCGAAACTCAAGTGGAAAATCCGAAACGTTGTCGCGAATCGAGCAAGAAAAAAACCATCAATAATTTTCGAAGAGTTCGCGACGTTTAGGTATTCCCGGTCCTCGAGTACCGAGAAAAATCGAGACGCGCGTACACTTGTCGTGGTATAGCATATCGTTCGTGGAATTATTGACGTTTCGTCGATATAATCGATGTTTGCAAATTGAGCTTGCTCTCGACTCGATCGACCGGGTCGACGCAAACGTGATATTTATTCTTATCACGCGAGAGTCAAGCTCGCGACGTAATTTACACGGAGATCTGGAACAATTCGCGGTCCAAAAAAATGGGAAGAAGCACCTGTTAAATTGATGTTTCAAGTCGGTGACTAATATCATTATCTCGGGTGAAGGGAGGATTTTAGAAGGAAATGATCGAGATCACTCTCACGCTCAATTGGAAATTTTTATTCAGCCTCGTACATACGAGAATCAATCAACAAGTATCGACGTGCCGTTGTGTTCAAAACGAGCAACAAGGATCCACTAGGCTCCATAAACGCGATTGTCGCCTCCGAAGATATTACGGAGAAAACATTTAAAACTTTGCTTAAATTCAATAGAGAATTAAACTTGAGTTTTATAGAAGAAAAACCTCGACTGACCAAAACTCACGCATAAATTATAAGTTGAAGCTTGCGGGCTTGTAAGTCTTTCGCGTAAAAAAAATTGCAGGACATCTAATATGCGTGCGTGCGTTCGTATGAAATAATGTGACGTGGTACGCGATCCGTGCGACGGCTGGGAGCAACGGATGGGAACCGGGCGGAACCATTTTAATGGAGCTGATTTTCGTCGTCAGAGGAAACGGTCGAAAGATCCGCGTCGCTGCGGTATCTCCGGACGCGAAATTTTTGGCCGTACGCGACGCGCACGTGAGTTCGCATATTAATAGATTTAAATCAACAAGTCTGGATTAAAATACTTCTTCAAAAAGAGAATATTGTTTTAAAGAAACAGTTCGCAACGAAGCTTTTTTCTTCCTTTCATATTTTGCGTCTTCTGTCGAGACGGGTTTTTGACTTTGTCGATTTCGCAAACGCGCGATTGAGGAAAGCGACGAATGTTAAACGCGAAATTCTCGCAGATTCCCCGCGAATGTATCGTCGTAAGAGGATACATAAGCAAATAAGACTGCGGGCAAACGAGATAAGAAATAGCTGAAATTATACGATACGTTAGAAACGCATGCCGCGGCCGGCAGCGCGCATGCTATTTTCCCAACCTCCTGCTTAGCAGTCCCAAAGGGTCGAGGGGAGAAAGAGTGAGAACCACCTTTTATCCTCTTTGCCTTCGCAGTACGACATAATGATAGTGAAACATTGAATCTCAAGCGTAAACTGCAATTTAAT
The DNA here is from genome assembly GCA_037157785.1 of Cephalotes varians. Classification (NCBI taxonomy): domain Eukaryota; kingdom Metazoa; phylum Arthropoda; class Insecta; order Hymenoptera; family Formicidae; genus Cephalotes; species Cephalotes varians. The sequence goes on along the minus strand of JANQDE010000037.1, from coordinate 671,085 downwards.
AGATTTCCAACGTCCCGAAGACACACACACGTGGGGAAGGGGGGTAAGAAAATTTAGAAAGGAGGGAAACGACGCGCGTCGATCCCCGAAGACGAGAGGGTTAAGAGAAACGCATCGCACGTCCGCGTCGCATATATCGCCCTTCTCGTTCCGAGGGACTCGCGCGGATCGGCGATAGCCGATTGGCGATTATGTTAACCAAACACGCGCGGTACACGCCCCTGCAATTTGCCCGGGGATCATCTTCCCCTAATCGCCGCGCTAATAACAGGATTACGGGGGTCCTGACCGCGCGGTACGTATACTTATCCCTAATTCGCCGTATCGTTATTAATATATACGATACAATTGAGAACGGGGCCCGGGTGGCTCCTCTCCCGATAAGCTCTGTGATACGTGTAGATACATATGAGACCCGTCCACATGTGCGTCCCGAACCGCCGAAATGCGGGCTTGGTCTTCGTTAACGTTCTTCTCCCCGTTTTCGACGACGTATTTTATTTCAAACGTGAAAAGTCGCGCGAGCCAAGTTCACGAAAGTGGGTCTAACGAAGGTGCGACAGCGCGACCATTCGATCGCTCGCGAGGTACGCGTCAAATTTATTACACCGCCGGTGTGCGGATATTCATGAAATAAATATGAGAAGGAAGGGACGGGAAAAAGGAGAGACTGAAATGGACTTACGTGTAGTGCGAATAAGACGGACTGGCTTGATCGATGAGAGCGGCGGTTGACAGACCTTGCGCGATGACAGTCGAGGGATCCCTAGCTGACGAGGAATTCTGCGTCGCCGCCGCTGCCCCCGGTATAGCGTGATGGTAGCGCTGGCACATTTCGGCCAAGTTCCACCCATGGGCATCCATATATTAGCACTGCTTCGCTTTTCTTTGGCGTACCATCCATTTCACACGCGTTGCGATGCACTCTCCCTCTCCTGGTCCTTCCGTTTTTCTTCTCGCTTTTCTTTTCTCTTCTTTCAATAAGTCACTCGCGTCTCTATATGCGACGGAACGGTAAGAACGACACTCGCGACGATGATGACGATGACGATGACGACGACGATGCGCATCGTCCTGTCGACGGGAACGTCCTGCGTGCGTCGCGATTCTCCGATGATTTTGTCTCGCCTTCGGGGTACGCACGCCGCCTGTTAATCAGGAGAACAAATCCATTTACTTGGCCGTTAACGACGCCGCGTACGCGTTTAGAGAATGATCGAAAGGCGCCGTTTAAAAAAAGACTTCGCGCGACTTGCATGTCGACGACCGTTATGAATTTAAGATGAAGTTACCTTTGCCGGCGGACGAACGGCATGACGAAACAAATAGTGTTGTAAAAATTACAAAACAGCGAGTAACTCGTTTAAAATCACGCGATATACAAAACTGACTTTGTTTACGGAAATTAAAAATCGTCAAAATTAATAGATGCTTGTCAAATAATTCAATGCGAAAGACATGAATGTCGATAAATTAATGAATTTATGAATTAGTTTCCATTTCCGCTCGCTCGATCGCAGCGAGACTTTATATTCGCGTCATTGAGGCGGATTTATTAAATGTTGTGTCCAGCAAAGTTTACGACTCGAGTGACTTTCAAATGGCGCGTTCGAATACCTAACGGAACAGCTAAATCTCGCATTATATAACCCTTTTTTCCCCTTCCAGTCCCTCTACCCTTCTGATCTAAATGCACTTTAAAGCCACGCTTAATGAAAGTGTCCGTTTAATTTCTAACCGCGAGCGGATTAAGGGGGCTCACATAAACGGGAGGGCTCGAAAAGCCGTGTCGGATAACGATCGGCATCTGGATCGGACGGATACCGATCGACTTCTATTCGTGCCTCGGCGATTGAGCGTTAATAAGCGTCGTGCAAAGGTATCTATGAAATAACTATAATCACTCGCGCGTGAGTTACCGCCGCACGAGAACGATCGTCAAATCGCATTCTTTTCTCGCTCGTGATCGAGGAAATGAACGGCAAGAATTCGGGCGCGGGTCGGAAGATCGACCAAGGATGCGTCGTTCTTGGAGACCGTGCAAGATGTTTAATCGCGAAAAGATGGAAAATTAAAGATACAATCTCAAAGATACAACATACATTTAGAAAATTCTAATATATATATATATATATATATACAATATAGGATTAACGGATATCGCCTGAACGATATACTCTAATTTATTTCTTAAATAAATAAATAAAACTTTAATAAAATTTTTTGATATTTCAACTAGCAATTTATGTCACTAAAGTACTTTCATCGAAATAAAAAAGAGAACATCGTTGATCGTGTGATCATGTGATGTCATATTAGTGTCGAAATCACCGGCAGTAATTGACTCAAGATACAGACAAATATGTGTGTTCTCGAGAGGTTTCTCGACTAACTTGTAGACCCGATAGATGCTCAAACGCTAACTGGATCTCCGATGCGGAACACGACTGTCCTCTTATCGTTGATGAATTCGATCCGCGAGCGTGACAAACACAAACACACGTAATCTGATAAACAAAAATACGCGGAGAAAACGAAGAAGCGAGAGAAATAGAACTATGTGGTTTTAATTTCTTCAAGAAGGATTAATCTTCGACTATTGGGCTGGAACGCCGTTCGAGTCGAGTTTAAGCGATTGGACGTTAATCACGCCGGTAACCAGTGCGATATCGTTGTAAAGCGGACTGATCGACGTAAATTACTGGGCCCGTGCAGTCGGGCCGTGAACGGTAAAACGCTCGCGTTTCCTTTGGCGGGAATGGCAATTAAGTACGGAATGTTACGCGCGAGACGTCTCAACACCGAAACCTAAGAAATCCGATACTCGCGGGTTCATTACGTTCGCGTACCACGCTCGATTGCGATGACCGATTACTCGCGGTCGACGCGCACATTACGGTTTTGCCACGCCTTCCGACAAAACGTAATCCAAGACTTCTCGAGAGCTATCCCTCGAAAGAATTAACCCTTATAATACCACGTGAAAAACGGTATCTTATCCGCACAAGCGAGGGTATTTCGAGTCCGATCACTGTTTCATCTGTGTTAAAATGAAAATCTATAAAAATTCATGAATATACCTTCAAGTTTGTAGAATAAATGTTTGTACTTTATTTTAGAAAAAGATAAAATATAAGGAATGGAGGACCTTTCGAAGTTACGAGAAATTTTCATAGATAGAAATCGATCGGACTCGAAATATCCTGAAATTTGTGCGGAAACGAGTTAAGGATTCGTAACATATCGCGATCCGTAAAATAACGCGAGCGCGACTTCGCGCGAGCGACTCGCGTTAACGGAGAAATGTGAGAAAGAACAATAACAAAAATAATCCTTCCATTCGAATACACGCGGTAGCGCGAGGCCGCGATAACGACGGAGTGGGTTGAACGGCACAATGCGCGACGCGTTCGCCGACGGGAATCTATACGCGACGAAATCGTAAAGTCGCACGATGGTCGTGTATGTACGTGCCACTGACGGAGGTCTCAATCGGTGATGTTCTCACATGCACTACGCACATGTACGCACACACACGCACATACACACATATAGAGAGAGAGAGAGAGAGAGAGAGAGAGAGAGACAAAGGCGAGACGCGTAACGCAATAATAATCATAATGCCAGATCGATACAACACGCGATGTTCGTCGCATCGACCGGCCGCGAGGATGCCGATGACATGAAAGCGAGGAGGAATGCGCGCGTGAATGTACGACGACGTCGCGCTAAGAAATCGCTAAATTATTAGTTTCTGCGTTGCTTGTTTCATCCCGTGTCCCTCCTCTACGATATGAATCTCCGAATTGCGTAGACTTGTACGCGTAGAGGCAAGCGTATAAGACGTGCGTAACCGCGACGGACGCGCGGTACGTAATGAACGCGCGATTATCGCGCGAGGGCTTGTCTCGCCGCGGAGAGATGCAGGATATCTCTCGATAAATCGACGTATAAACCAATATTACAGCATTCTTTCTAACGTCGTGTCTAGCAGTCGCGGCATTTCGCCGCGATCCGACGTAACGCTACGTCGCTAATGAGAAACGAGCGCGACGAAGGGTTCGATTATACTGGCGACGCGGCCAATCGACCCTGACTCGCTTGAATAATTCCGCTAAAATTATTAGAGATCAAGACTGTCCGCGAGTTAACGTTGCGAATTGCGACGAGTCTGCGCATAAAATGTCGTAAGCTCGTTGAACGCACCGTTTCGACGAAGGAATTAAAATCTGCTCGGACGGATTCGTGGCTTGTCAGAAATAATAAATAATACTTCGATAATCGAGACTGCGAAATTATCACCGAGATTTCCGTCTGCCATTTATTCTTTTTCCATTATTACACGTTTAGTGTAATCCTACGATATTATAATTTTACTATTATTATATTATCACCGGGAATTGACAGCTTGCGTTCTCCAGACGCGGATTTAACGATAATAGTCGAATTCCTGCACGCGTCAGTCAGAGAAGACAACTATTACTATACGCATAATTGCGACGCCGTCGTCGACTCGATTCGTTCTCTCTGATTCGCGCCTCTCCATCGTCGCGTGGTAAGGCGAAGCCGCGCATCGATCGCCTGCGTGATTCTAGCGTGGATTTTCAGAAGTCATTCGCGAGAAAGATTCTGCCTCGTCAGCGATTCGCGATATTCTCACGTGCTTCTCGGAAAAGACGCCTGGTCGCTAATCGTTAAATTATCGCGTCGAAAACAAGCCCTACCCGCTTCTTTCTCTCGATAGACCGAACGATTAACGTTTAAGGAGATGATCTTACAGCTTTCCGACATCGATGATTTTCGCGGCGACGTCGCTTTCGCCGCGCATTGACGATTCTCGATCCGATCGAAACGGGATTATCTCCCGCGGGCGATGGACCGCACGTGAAGTACGTCGAGTCTAAACCGAACGTTAACGAAGGTTTCACCGTCGATTTTTTCAGAAAATCGCCTTACACGCTGCACCGCGCTCTGTCTCTCTCCCTCCCGCTTGCCTTCTTTCCCGACCGTTTTTCTCTCTTTCTCTCTCGTTTACGCCCACGCGCGCGCGCCCAACCACGGAACCGGCCGGCGGGTAAGAGAGAGTGTATTTCTCGCTTATTATCCTTTCCTTCGATTTTCTACCGAAGGGAAAAGAATACGCCGAAGGAAGGTGCCGTCTACGTATATCGTACGTGTACGTATCTTTCGTGTGTGCACATGTGTATGTGTGCGTGTATGTGTCGGCGGGTATCCGTGACGTGTGACTCACCCGCACACGCGGCCCGATGTACTCGTCGGAGATTTACAGCTCATTACCGATTTCATACCCTGGCGTCACGATCGATCCGCCGAGCCGAACCGATATGGCGCAGCGGAGTCAAGCGGAATCGAGCGGAGTCGCACGGAGTCGCTATCGTATCGCGTGCCATACCGATACGTGACACCGCGCGAGCGATCAGGTTTCGCTCGTGGAAAACGCGCGCGCGGCGCGCTCGCGCCAAATGGCTTTTCTCTCTCGTTTACCTTTGTTGTCTTCCTCCCACGAGGGCCGTTGAACGGCGCGTCGCTTGGCGAAGCGAATGATTCAGGAACGTTCGTTTTTTCCTCGAGCCGACGATGGGAGGAACACTGGAAAGAATCGAACGTGGGCCGCGTTCGATCGCGCGCGAATCCTGGCGATCGCCGTGCGGATCGCGAGAGTGGAGGTTGTCACTGTCGAATTACGGCAAATATCGGCTCTCTCGAGATAGCACCCGGAAAAAACGTCTCGTGTAAGAATCTCGTTGAGATAAACCGAACACACTGAGATAGGAAACGAGTGTAACATTCACAATAAAGCGCACGTGTGTGTGATCCGTCAGACATTGCACGCTCGCGGAAATGTCAAACGACGAGGATGTTGGGCCTTGCAGCGGCAGCAACAACAGCGGCAGCAGCAGCGACGGCGGCAGGAACGGCAGCGGTGGCCGTCGCTCGCGTGGGAGTGTGACATAATACCGCGCTCGGTTCCTGCGCAGGAATCCCTACGGAGGCACTCACCGCGAATCTTCCGTGTCCTCGTCTCTATCCTCGGCAGAATCGCTTCGATCTCACTGCCGTAACAACAGACGTTTCGGCACTGCGCGCGGCAATTCCGTATGTCACGTGTTCGTCAGTCACCCTCCCGCTCGTGTACGCGCGCACGCGTCTCTACTGGCAGTAGGAACAGCAACGTGTACTGCGTGTCGCCGTCTCGGACCGCGCGCGACAGCAGCCGGCCCATCCGCCTGCCTGCCTCGCTTCGCCTGCTTGCCTCCTGCGCGTTCCGTGCTGCACGACGACTCGAGCCGAGCGCGGACTGAAGTCGGGCGCGCGAGCTCCGCCGAGGTGAGCGGAGGTGACTTGCTACTCGGGCCGGGGCCCGGCGCGGTGCGGCGCGGTACGGCGAACCACCACGAACATCGCGGCCAGTGGCGGCGACGGTGTTGCGGCCGGTCGAGCGTACAAGGAGGAAGCGAGCCTCCGCGTGTGAGTGTATTGTGTGTGCTGTTTATGTACGGCGGGTGTTGCGCTGTGTGTGTGTGAACATACGATTGTGTGGGTATACGCGATCACGTGTTGGTGAACACGGGTGTACCTGGCGGGAGAAGGTGCCCCGCGCGAGTAAGCGAACGCAAGTGCCCCCCTCGAGGCACCGTGAGCGCAGCTTCGCGGATCCGCCCGTGCATTGGCGGCGTGCATCTTCCTCGCCGTCGTCGCCATCGCCGCGAAAGTTCCGCGCGGTGGGACGAAAAATGGATGTGAGTTCCGCGAAGAAGAGAAAAAAAAATGGAAGATGCGGAGGCGTATTTAAGCAAAGTAGGCGGTACCTCGGGCGACGAATTTTGAGGATAATCCTTTAAGTGGGATGTTGGAAAGAAAGGCACTTGAAAACGACAGATGAAAAATTCCCGGCGATTACCTTTTACATACGTGTCAAGCGCGCTTCTAATTAATTATATGCCTCTGCAGATTAGATTGAATTGAATTTAATCGTTTCCAACGGCGATTCGCACCGCCTCCGGTCGAGCGTGCTAATAATTTCGCGCGTGTAATGTAAAGTGCACGATCTATTGCGCGTTTCGACAGTCGATCCTCGCGGGACTGAATGTATCCGCAAATGTCATTGGAATATGAAATATCGGCGAAGACGGAGGCCGACAGGCCGTTTCGCACGCGGAGGTCGGCGAGCGCGGAATGCGAGGCGCGGATTCCTGATTTTGCGTTTTTAAATTTTCGCACTGGGCTCACAATGCCGCGTTTACGTAATCGAAATGCGTAGGAAGCCACGCAGATTGATTAGCACACGAGAGGAGAAAGGTTGCGACCATATAGATATCGGCTGGTGGCTCCATGCGAATCGCTCGCGCGAGCGCACGGAGCGGAGCCGCGGCGAGACCACGTGGGTGTCATCACATGCGCGTGAAAAAAAAGCCGAGAGATTATAGACGCACGTGTACTCTCTCTTTCTCTAATGTCTGGAGCAGTGACTCTCAAAGGGCGCGTCGCGTGGAAAATTTGGACGCTGCGATCGCTAAGCCAGATAAGGAGAAGGATCTGCATCTAATTTTCTTAAAAAATTTTTTTTTTCTTAACTTAGGAAAGGATAAATGAAAAAGTAAGACAGCACCCGCGAATTGTTTCGCAAGGGTAATCCGTCTTTCGGGCGGAGCGTGCCGCCGCGAAGGGATTCGCGGCGGACAATAGCGCGCCGCGAGCAAAAAAAGGTTTGAGAACCGTCGGCCTAGAGTGTTAGAGGAGTGTAGGCACACCGCAATATCGCCAAGGGACGGTGCATAAAGGATCCCGATAGCAATGACTATAAATTCGCTCTAAGCGCGAGTCTAAATATAAACTACGTGCTAGCGGCTCCGCGTTGTTCCCGCGAGAGAAAAATCGCATATTTTTATCCTGTTATTATTACTATTAATGCGACCTTTCGCGATTATACGTTTTATATTCCTCCTGGTGTTGCATTAATGCAACCCACCTGCCTCGCTTTAACGCTTCGTTACGTCGAACTTTATCCCGTGAAATGTGTGTATGACGAGGGGGAGGGAGGCGCGTTAATTATTCCGCGCGCGCAAAATCATGCGTCTCAAATTAACGTAAACAAGCGCGTTTCCTTTTATGCGCGTAGGATTCTTTCTTGCAGCAAATAGATTAAATAGATTGAATTTTCTTCAAAAAAGTAACGTCGAACTCAATCTGATAGCTCAATGTAAAACATTGTCGAGAGTCAGTCATATTCCGATAATCGCGTGTCCTTAACACGACACTGCAACCGCAAAGAGAGCTAGTCTCACTTTTGTTCTCTCACTCTCTTTCGTGAGTTACTCCCAAATGGATATCAAGCTTAGGAGAATGATTCAAGAGCAATTCCGTCTCCCTCCGAGAAAAATCGCGGGTCGATCTGCGATCTGACTGATAATTTTTGAGTTAGTGAGCGCGAGTTCGTGCAGCGTAACGGCCGATACGCTGTAGTGAATGTAAAACCGAGCGTACAAACTGAATATTTAAAAGATTATAAAGCAAGTCGAGAGGATACGGGGCGATACCGCGTTAATTCGCTCGACTTGCCTACTGGTTGCTCTTTCGATAATTTAATCGATATTGATATCGATGACGTAGCTGTCTCGCGTCATGAGGCAAAATCCGAAACGCAACATCCAAAAAAGTTCCTTGCGCTAATTCCTCGTGCGTGTAATTTAATGGATCGTTGAAAATCGTGTGTTTCAATCTGAAGAAAAACGCGCGAGTATCACGAAGAAGAGGCGAATAGATACAGATTAATAAAATACAGATCAAGCTTCAAAGAATCTATATAATTTTTTACATATTTCGTTCATTTCTCGTCGCGAGCGATATCTTCGTTTCGTCGGTTGTCCCGCGATTTACGGGACACCCTGTGTATATTATTATGTCTTTAAAAGGTGTATAAAAATAGAGGTGGAACAGAAGCGATGGTAAACGGAAGAAAGCGACAACCGTAAGGAACCGTAAAATAAACTGAGAAGAACATCACGCTCGGGCGGCCGTCACTCACCTGAGCGGCTGGTATGTATATGAAACGATATAAGTGCATTGTGCTCGTTAATGCGCTGGCAAGCGCGTAATGCTTGCGTATGTGCATAAATATTTATGCTATTCGGCCGAACAATCCCTAAAACGAAATGAAGTCTCTGCAGCCGTGACGGGAATGCTCGCTTATTATCATTGATACAATATTTCGTGTTGCTTCTTATTATCAATTTCTTCAATGATATTACTCCCTCAATGCGAATTATTTTGCAATTTCGATTGGAAAATGACTAAGTTTGCGAATTAATTTGCGCTTCTATCTTTGATTTTTATTATTCTTCTTTCTTCTCTCTCGTTCTTTCTTGCGTTTTCAAATATTATTATCACAAGCTGAATCGAAAAAATTTAATAAATTTATGATTAATAAAGATCGAGAACGCGAGTGGAACTATGGACGCTAGCTATCGTTAATAATATCGTCTCGTCCATCAAATCTTCAAAATCTCTAATTACGTGCTACGAGACGTCGATTGCGCGTTTTTTTCGCTGCGCCGAATTACGTCCACGATGAGTTTGGATTTAGAAAAGCCAGTAGCTTGTACATGCACGAATGAGAAGAACCGATTCGATCGGTGGTGCAGCAAAGTCACAGAACGGATATGTATTTGTTCGGGCTCATGCGGGCGCGTACGTTTTTGGATACATGAGGGCCAAAAGGAGAAACGGATAGAGAGAAAAAGAGAAATTCGTTGTATTCCGAAGAGAAAAATGCCTCCCAGGAGTAAAGAGAAATATACATAAACACATAAATATACATAAACTACAAATTAGATACAGGTTAAGATCAAATATGCAAAAGGGAAAAAAAGGAAGAAAGAAAAAGTTATCGTAATTTGGCGATAAACTCTTAGCTACTTTTTGTAGAAATAAAAAATGTAATTAAGTGGAGATACAAAAACCAAATAGATATACCGACCGAGCGTAGTAAAACAACAAAAGAGATATTCAAAATGTGAGATAAAGAGAGAAAGAAAAGAGAGAAGCGACGAAAGAAAATAGAGAAAACCGGAGAGAAGAGACGAAAGAGGAGAAAGACGGACCAAGGGAGATCGACTCGCTCGAGCCAAACGCCACTTCTCTCTATGAAGAGAGAAAGAGAGCGAAGTGATGAGATATGTAGAAGGAAAAGGAGGGAGAGAGAAAGAGAGAGATAGAGAGACACACGGCGCACACAATCAGCGGCGTGTGCAGACGTGCCCCCTCCCCGCGAATTCCGCCGTGCACGTGCATCCAGGTCGCGCGCGCGTGTGCGTGTACAAAGTAGGTCCAGCGGCGCGGAGGAGAGCGAGACGGCGAATGGATATCGCCGTCCCCTCGCGGCCGGCGCGACCAATCCGCGCCGAGCGCGAGCTGCGTGAAGGCGGAACGCGCTGCTCTTTCGCGTATATATTCCGCGGTATTTATTATTCAGTTTGCAAATACGTGGCAAAAATGATCTCTCTCCCGCGCGGGCGCAGACGCTCGCTCGCGCTCGGACGCGCGCGCGCGAGCGCGCACTCGCGCACGCTGGATGTTGGCCTCGCCGCGGCTCCTCTCACGGGCCGGCCCGCTCGCTTGGAGCCGGGAGGTGGAGCCAGAAGGCAAAGGAGCAGGGTAAACGACGGAGATATCGGCCGTTAATTTGTTAGAAACGCCACCGGCACGGCCGATCGCGCCGCGTACGCCTGCCTGCGTGCGTACGTGCATGCGTGTGCGCGTACGTGTGACACCGCGTTACGATCAGACTCCATTTGACCCGCTTCGCGAAATTATGAGAGTCGCGACGTTTAATAAGACCAATATCGAATAATCAGGGACAAAGTCCGTTTTCGCGAGAGTTGGGGCTAATAAGATGAAATGCTAATTATAATGTCCGTGTTTGTTAGTCGCCGGCCTTAAATAATGCGAGCGTGCGGGCTGCGCGTTCGGACGGAAAAGGAGCGTCGTCGCGCGCCCGTTCCATGCAAAACACTGGTAATCCCCGTTTTTCTACGAACGCGTTTGCACCATGGTCAGTTACGCCTTCTCCACCCGCGTGTGTTCTCCACCACGCCATAACATTTCCGCAGTTAACACACTCATGGCCGATATCATCTCCTTTCTTTTCGCCTCGCCCGTTCTTTAATGTTCGCCAACACGCCCGCGTCTCGGATTCCAAGGAAAAATGCGATTTAATCGTGCGATCGTAATTGCAAAATTGCAAATGTCCGTCCGATCGTGATCATCGCGCGTGTCGTTGATTCTTAATCGCCGATTCTCAGAGTCTTTCCCGTAGAGTATTTAACGCGTATTATACGGAGTCTAATCGTGATACCGGGAACGCGAGGCGGAAGTTTCAAGGGGTCTCTCGGCAAGTGATGCGGTCCATCACTGGTCAGACGTTCACTGAATCGAAGAAACCACGTGGACCCGCTCGCGAGAGTGGGCTGTTGCCGTAATCCCGAGTTTAACGATCGATTAAAGCCGTTAGTGGCGAAGTCACTTCGGTTTAACGAACTTCCAGAAAATCGGAAAAACTTAGAGGAAAACTGAATCTTAGTCTCCGGGAACCGTGAATATAAACGGAAACCGAGATCTCGATTCCGCGTGATTACAGAATTTTCGTGGGAAAGTCTTGATCGCGACAAGACGCGTCGCGGATAGAAGTGAATCGAGAATATTGTTGTCAAATTTTACTTTTCCGCGATTGATATTGTTAATATTAAAAATGTTAAATTATGCTGCGCCGATAGATTATCAGTGTTTTTCCTGCAGAGTTCTCCATTCGAGACATTAAAAAAAAAAAGAGCCGCGTGGTTCAAAGTTCAAGGCACTTTACGCCCTACTTCCTCCGCAACTGCGTCGTTCGAGCCGTAAAACGGCCTCTCCCCGAGGATAGGCACAAGAATTCCAAAAGTGGAATTCGCAAAAGTCACAGACGAGTTGGCAACCGATTCGCGAGTGAATGTAGAGTCGCGAATGCTTCGACTTTTTTTCGGATCTCTTTTTTTCTTCACGCTGCGTGACGAAACTTTTTAAAATCTCTTGGTATCGTGAGGATCTTTCGACATACTCTTTGTCATACAGAGATTGGTTTCATGTCTTAATTACTGTGCTTCCCCTCTCTTATGGAATTCGAGGCGATCAAGAAAATCTAGGAGATCCCGAGACCCTTTCCGCTTTCCCGAAGCAACGGACCGATGCGTATTCTCTCTTCCGGTCGCGCGAGGACATTAAAGGCCGATTTTCCGAGTGCGAGCCGTAGAGAATGCGAGCGGCAACTTACTCACTTGGCGGCGCAAAACGGGAACGTTGTGAAAGCCCCGGTGCGACGCGGCTCTTCATCCTCCTCGTCTTCGTCCTCTCGACGCCGCTCGACGTCCCCTCGTGCTCCTTGCACAGCGACGGCGGCCCTCCTCGCTAGGAAATAAGAAATTTTCTTGAGAGATGCGAACCTCTCCGTGCGAGGGAGGAGGCCTAGCCAAGCGAACATAGTTAATTTAGATTGTATCGCGTGAGAAGCAGGAAATGACGAAATATCCTGAGTGCTGACTTATGCACGCCGCCTCGTGTGTGCCTCGGCCGCACCGCGCTGCTCCCCGACCTCAGCGGCTCTGCTACGCGGCTCCGACACGCAAGGATGATACCTTTTTTTCCTCCTTTTTTTCTCTCTGTATATCCTATATTCCGATCTGACGCTGCCGTACTGCGCGATGAGAACATCTGCGGGACGCGCGACGTCCCGTTCGATATCTTATCCGTGAAACGCATTGAATCGTGTCGCGATACACATCGAAAATTCGATGGAACACGCGCTAGAGATACCCGTTAAATTTACTACAGAACGTTCCGTCGGTTCTCGACACCGTGAGAAATTGGAGAACGTTTCATAAACTTGATGAGAAGACGTTATCTTTTAAACATTTCGATAACTGTGAAATTAAGCGTAATTCCAGTTGAAAAATTAGAGAGCTGCGAAATGAGTTTTTCTTTATTTTCATTTTACATTTTTTTTATTCATAACTTTTACGAATCGAATTCGATTAATTATAATTGTCATTTTATTACTGTCTCAAATGTCGATGCGTGTATAGAATTGGGCATGGCTGCCAGACGGTCTTTCAGGTCGTACCCCGTGGAAATCTCGTCGGCGCACTAAAGGAAGTGACGCGGGAATAATTTGTCACACGTGATTGGAGACGCCGTATAATGAAGGCTCGAGTTCCGAGTACAATCGAGTGCCATCGGTTTTAAACGACCGTATATATGAGGACACACGCACAGTGCATTCTTATACAAATAAGTCGCTACGACAAAGCGTTAATGTAGCTAAATCCAAAAGTTCCCGCGTAAACAGATATAAACGAAAGGGCTCGTAACACGTACTTTCCAATTAATCTTCACTTTCTCGCAGAAATACTTATCGAAAAATTAAATAAAATCCTTCTTATTCTCATTTATAATAGTGAAAAGCAGTGAGAATAAATCTAAGATAACGTGTGTAACGTGTACAGACGCGCGTACTACGCGCTGATATATTTGTCGGAAAGATACAACGAACATCGATGCACAAGGTCATTCCATACTTCGCTGTCGCAAGGTGAATGAGAAGACGTTCGTCTATAAGGCGTTATAAATATAGACATGAGTACTGTACTTAATTCCGCGTACGAAACCAGGTTCTTTCCGTCACACTCCCATGAAGCTTGGTCACCTGAAGAGTTACTATGCCCAATTAACCCTTTGAGAACCGTACGCTTGCCGGGCATTGCCACTTCCGACATTGCAACAGTTTTTCGCCGCACGATTTTAGCGAACCCATTATTTGAGCCACGCGATGAAAAAAAAAAAGAAATATCCGCACTATCGCATATCTAACGTGTTTGCGTGCAAACATTTTCTTAATTCTACAAATAATTAATTTTGCCCATCCGTGTTAAGATTTTCGCACGATATGCTCGAGAGTCGTTCGATCCAACATCAATCGAATTATATCAACGCAACTCAATCGATGATGACTATTACGGGTTGTGTGCACGAACCCGTTTCCACGTGAGCTCTCAACTGGAGAAATAGAGAATGAGAGAGAGGTCGAGAACGACTCTCTAATCTTTCACCTGTGACCCAGACGATTCGCGATACGCGTTCACGAGTGACGAACGGCTCGATGGAAAAGAACGAGAGGAACGATCTTTCGAGGGATCATGAATATTCCGTTGAATTTCTCGAATAACCCAAAATTAAATAACAATTAAGTAAAAAGTATCAAGAAATAAGATTTCTCTCTTTCTTGCGAAAGGTGTTCGCGATTTCGGGTCACGGAAATGAACGGAAAAGTAACTTTCGCATTTTATCTCTACTCTGAAAAACACAGGCGTTTCCCGACGATGGCATTGAAAAGAAAAATTCATCGACCGGGGAAAAAAAAAAAGACGATTACGAGCCCGCTACCGTACGCATCGATACGATAATATTCCAAGGGGGCCTCATTAGCGATCCAGGAACGTCTATCCTCCGCGTAATTATCTGTTACAACGCAGCCGCGTATGTATGTACGGCGTATAACAGCAGATCAGCGCAACGATTAAGCTCAAAAATAGTTCATGGGAACCCAGGTAAGCTAATCTCCATCGCATTAGTGTTGTTCCATACGTATAAAATGCTTTCCGCGAGGAGGAAGCACGCACGCACCTTTACCGCTCGCGGGGTCATCATCACTTTCGAAAGACCGCGAACGCCTCGGCTGCTCGCGAATCCGTCGCCACGAGAGTACCGTAAAAACCGTTCCATCTAAAAATTCAGTCCAATTCCATATTATCGATCATTATTTAAATCTTATCTCGAATGGACAAATCGATAGGTGACATTGCCATTCGGCAATACCGGAGTCATTAACACTATTTTTTACGATGTCATCTCGCTTTCGATCGCCTTGTAAAGCGTTCGTTTCAAGTCCATAAATTAATGCGATGCTCGCTACTGTACGATAGCCGAGATCGCGTGCACGGAATCGTGCGCATCGTTCGGTGTCTCTCGAAATCTACGAGCGCTCCTGGTGAGACAGGTCGGGTCCAACTCGTCGCGGGAAAAATGACGGGTTCGCCATCGGTAATCTACCCCGGAGTGTGCACGCCGGTATACCTATACAGGGTGTTTACACGCGACGTACTTGAAAGACGTATTTCATTTACGGTTTCCGCGAATCTTAAGATCGACATCTCTTCCGCGAGGACTCGATTGAACGCCTCGCAGTTATCGCAATCTCTGTTCCAGCGTTAGTATTTTGTAAAAATAGCATTCGTTAAAAATTTGTTTGAGTTTGTTGATGTTTCACCCCAAAATGTGATCGAGTGAAAGGAAATGTTTGATCAATCCGACCGTAGCTCGAGAATCATCGAATGGATTTTCATTGAGAAAGAATTGCGCTTCTCGAATTGCGAATGAAAGATTCGCGAATGAAACTCGTCACGTACGTCGCGGAACACCTTGTATAATCTAGCTGCCGTACCTCTACGGTACCTACCTACCTACCACCCGCAACCGACAACAGGCCAAGCCGGGGCAGAGTCTTAGGCCAGGCCAGACCGAGCAAGAGTCGTGTAAGAAGGGGTTAAGAAACTCTCGAACTGAAGTGCCTACACCGGAAGCAGGGGCCTTGCTTTCTGGGCTAATAACCGTACCCACATCGACACGCGGGATCTGCGTGCGCGCGTACACGTTTAGAGGTGAGAGAGAAAGAGAGAGAGAGAGGAAAAAAGAGCGTGAGAGGGAGCGTGAGGGGGGGTGGAGTCGGACACGAGGGGTAGGAGAGAGAGGTGTAATATAGCTCGGCGGGGCCTCTTTATGCGTGCGCGTACGTATACGCACGGACGGCCTCGGTATGACGCACACACAGGTGCGCGCGGAGCTCCTTATCAGCATGCAAAGCTAGATTTTATGTGCGATCGAATGCCGAGCCGACGGGATTCATACGCAAATCGCAATCGAGTTACATGCACGCGAGTCACTCGGGAAAATGCCGTGGCGAAAAGTCGCCGCGCCATCGCGACTCGATGCTGAAATCGATGTCTTCTCCAATACTTATTGCGAGATCCTCACTATGAGTATTTTACACTGCGTGATATCTATATGAAAAACTTCAACCCGAACAGTGAATTTCGGTGGAAAATCAGCTTATTCAAACATCATGATATAATTATTGTTTGCCTATAATATTTGAGTGTATTATGCGTTCGCAATAAATGCACACACAATTTCCTGCTCTATAATTATAGCTGCTAGCTTTACGGCGTCAGTTATTTCTTACGCTGCCATAATTATAAAATATGATTTCTCCACTTTGCGGCGTAAGTAATTTTTATGAAATGACGGATCTCACTCCTGAAGTGGATCTTCTCACCGTTCGCGATGAGATTGATTATCGCTCTCTAACTGTACAACGGATAATTCTAAACAGAAAAATCTGCAATTAAATGCAAAATTAACCTGAATATGAAGCATGCGCGATTAGGTATCTCGCGGACGAAGTAACGTTACAGGATAACAGCATAAATTCTCGTAGATAAGTACAACATCCGTTTCTAAAATCTCAAGAAAAACTTGTAGCGACGTTTTATCTCAAAAATAATAGCTAATCAATTTCAAAATTACAGCAATCGATTTAAATAGAAATCGATGTATTGATTAAACATTGTTGATATATACCCTGATTCTTTATCACTAAAATTTTCCCTCGACGATAAACATTTTTACAACCTGCCGAGATACAGTTGTTGAAATAAAAGATTGATTGGAAATGGTAACATTCGTTGGTCCAGCGAAACGACAAACTCGTCGACGTAACGCTGCTATGCTGCAGGAATAACGAGGAACAACGAAACTCTATGCTATTCTGTTTTCCGCTTCCGTTCTCACGCGTTTAAATCCCGGCACCCATTAAAGAAGGTTTCAGCCGATGGGTGAACTCTTTTTTAATTCTTTCCCCTTTTCCGAACTTGGTCCCTCTTTCTCCGCTTTCCTGACCCCTTCGTCCATCATCCCCTTCCTTTACACCCTTCTCTCCCGCGAATCGCTTCACACATTTGCGCGGAAAAAAAATGCAGTCAGACTCCCCCGAGTGTCGCCGTGTGTATATATAGGAAGGGAGCGGATGTCTGGTGTGTAAGGAACCGCTAAAATGGTGTTCGCTCTTATCCGAAGATCTAGAGCGGCGATGCGAAGAGAGGCACGCGGAGGGCTATACGTAAGGTAAAAGGGGGCTCATGACTGGCTGGTCGGTTGCTTGCTCGCTCGCTTGCTGCTTGCTTGGTTGCTGCTGTGGTCGTCTGGTTGGGCTGGTTAGCGCCGTTACTAGAAAGAGGCCACCTAAGTTCGCAACAAGTGCTGAGTTATGCCTCGAACTTTCTTTATAATGAGACACCGGTCGACGAAATGACAAACGTAATTAAAGCGGGCAGCCAGGAGGTCAGGGATCCCTGAGATTTTCACAATGAGAAACGCGCACCCATACTGTTCCCTCCTCTCTTTCTTTCTCACTCTCTCGCCCGCTCGTTTACTACCGCAACGTCTTCGTGTCATACGCTGCTGAGATGTTATTGCGTATTTCAGGAACGTAATGTTTCGTCGTAGAAAGTTGATGTTACCGATTTAACGTCGCACAGAGTTCTCGATCAATATCATGGATTCCATTTCGTGTTATAAATACGTTTTGACGCTTGTCTAAATGAATTGATAGAAGCGTAGAATTCCTCTTGAAATTGATTAATACCGACGCGAAATACACTATAAAAAATATAATAGACGGAACGTATGAAGTAACGGGGGAGCGTAAGTACGAAAGATTCGGAACTGACTTGAACTTACATGTGGGACTCTTTCCGAACAATCGCGAATGCAACCTTGCCCCGTTTTACGCCTCCCCGTGACACAACAATGGAAACGCAATGGTACAACACATTTCACTTTTTCGCAATGTGTGTACCGGGGGGGCCTAAAAGTATTGCGCGATTTCCTTACCGCGAGAGAATTCACCTCGTACACACAATGTAGATTGGAATTGGCCGTGTACCGTAAAAACCTAATTAACATCTTTCGAAACCGAGACGCGCGCGTCTCTCGCCGTGATTCGACTTCTATTCACGAGCGACAGGTGGCTTAAAGCGCGTAAACATCGAAACTCAAGGCTTTTCTCCGTGTTTTCCTCAAAGGCGCCGGACTTGATTCGGTCAGTCTCTATTGCGAAGAAACAGCAACGTGGCCGGAGACAACACGGGAGGTCTCCCGATATATTTCAGATTATCGCAGCTCGAGCGCGTATCCTCCCATTCTTATCTCTTTTTTATTATCCAACGATCGCGGCGCGCATTCCGCGACGCAACGGCCGACGGGGCCGGCAGATAAGATAGGTACTCGAATATCGGAAGTCGTGTCTCGCTATCGCTCGCGCGAGGAGAAACGCGCGAAATGCCGAAGATCTTATTTATCGCTCCTGCGTCCCTTGCGTGCGGAACGTCGTCCGCGAATACTTCTCCGCGATTTCCTCGGGCCGCACCGATGCGAGGGAGACCGAGAGGAGAGAAGCCGCGCTTTTACATTCCAGTCGCGATCCTGCAGTCGCAGGACGAAACGACGCTCCTCCACGTGCAACCACAGCCGGCACCCACGCCGCCGCGACTTATTCACGCGCCGCGGGGGCCCGCATAAAACTGCTCCCGAGTTCGGCGGGGTCAGGGATCACGTTAGCCGGGCGATAAGAATCTCGCGTGAATGATTGCCGATGATATTTCACTCAGGGATCGTCAGGGACCGACCCGCCATCGCGAGCAACATCTTGGAAATATACCGGGAATTCCTGCGGAAAACTTTCGACGGAATGCTCGTTGAGGTTCTTCTATCGCGAATGGAAATTATATCTGGTGCCTACCTCTCATGATACAACGTTGTCCCACGGATTTCGGCGTGAAACTGATCCGAGGCTCTCCGGTGGTATCAGCAAATCTGAAAAATAAAATGAGAATAAAGATAAATACGTCGCGATTGTGCGAACAGTTTCAAATCAGATCCGAGGCTTACAGGAGCGTGTTGTGCGGTAATTTTAACTTCTCGAATTTTTTTCTTAATATATTTAAGAATATTACGTAAAAATATTTGGATCCCTTTTTTCTAATCTCGCGTATAAATTATCGGTTACGAAATTACCTGATTGAATAAACGTAAAAATTACATCGGCTTATTTCCTGCGGTGTGATATCAATAATCGTAACAATATCAGAGATCGATACAATTCTTTTGTATCAATTACAATGTTTTGTTTCTCGATTCTTTTTCTAACTCGGATATTTTCGACGATAACATCCGAAAACGAATGTGACAATAGGAATCGTGCAAACCGTTCACCGAAACCGCGTACGCACCGTATCGCCATCTTGAGTTCAATTTCTTAAACTGAGACTACTTCAGGCGCCCACGCACGATTCGGTGGCGTCATCTCTCGCAAATCAAACAAGTTAAATTCATAACCGCGAACGTATTCGGAGCGCTATTACGAATTCAATGCGCGGTCGCTTTGACGATCCGAAAATGCACGTGTATGCAAATAAAATCGAAACTCCTTCGATTTACCGTGTTGATCTACATTTCTTGCGTAGCCGCGATCGCTCGAGAGCGACGGCTGCTTGTCGGCCGATCGCTGCCGTTTAATTAACTGAAATGCGATGCGGTCCGGTACGCGCGGAGCTATTAAACTCACCGTTGCTGATAACGCCGCCGATCGCCGCCATAGCGCGTTTTCCCTGTCGTCGACGTACGTCGGAGACGGCATTTACGTTTGCGAGCGATGACGACGAGAATATCGCGCGATGAGACGTTGATTTCAAATATTCCGACGATCTCGTTTTCAGAACGGGGAGAACACGATCGCTCGACTGACTGACTGACTGACGAATGGACGAATGTGCGCGAAGGACGCAGCGATATCTCGATTGTCGCGTGGCTACGTTCAAGACGTGTTCTTCGATATTTATATGTATAGTCGATTCTATATTTATGACCGTCTTAGGATGTCATAAGACAATCGCAGAGCCGTATTAGCATCTTCCTCCCAAAGACATTACTTAAGATGATCTTGAAAGAAAAACCGACTATGATAAATACCTGAACCGCGAGTTCGCTCACCACGAAATTACAATCGTGTCTTTCTCTCTCTTTAAGCGGAAATCGTTGAAAATTCTCTAAATACCTCTCGAGAGCGATGTTCTCGGATGTGAAAAACCGACGACGACCGAAATAACGACGCAATCGCATCGATTCTCCTGATGACGTAACCCAAGGAGATGCGCTATCGGAGCGACTTCACGCCGGACTTCTCTCGTCGCTTTTCTCGCGCGTATTCGCGACAGCTGGCCATTAATAATTCCTTGTCTATGTCTATACGCGCTCTCAGCACGAGGAGACGGGGGTCCATTTCCCCCCCTCGGCTCGGCGCGACCGAGCGACACGCGGCCGTTTCTCGAACGTTAAAATCGCGGCTTCTGTGTGCGTAATGCGGTGGATGCGCGCCTACGGTCGTCGGTTTGTCCGACTCTCTTGACTCGATTTCGCGACCGCAACTCTCCCTGGGAAGATATATCTCTCCCTGTGTGCCCCGGCGAACGCATCTCTCTCTCTCTCTCTCTCTCTCTCTTTCTCTCTAGCTCTCGCTCTCCCGACCGCGCCGAGTTCGTCCTTCTCGTCCCTTTCCGGAGCCGGTGCCCTTCTAGGATTCTCCGCCTTTCTCCGACGCGGCGGGGCCCCGCCGATGGGACCAGGGGGGATGGCCGGAGCGGACCCCGTCGCGGAGACAACATAAAGATTTAAGACTGAGAGATGCGCCAATAAACATGCTGCGCCCCTGCCGCAGTCAGCTCGCGCTTCGCGCTCGTTCGCCGCTGTGTGTTCCGTTTCTCCTTCGATTCCGCTCCGTTCTGTTTTGTTCCGCACGCCGTTCTGTTCGCAGCCACCGCACATATGCACGCGTATGCGCGCACACAGGATGTCCTGTCCCTTAGCAGTTTCAACGTTCTCTTTTTGTCTTTGGATTCCGCGGCACGAATCTTGGAAATGGATTTTTTTTCCGACTAAAATCATCCTTAAATATCCAATTAAGTAAGAAGAAAAGTAATCGATCTGGGACTAAGCGGAGGCTTTGTGCTACCTAACTGTATTCTACCTCACGAAAAAGTCGTATCAATTTAATTAATATTTATTAATTTATGATAAACTCTGCCATTCGATCATCGCTATTCACGCGTCTGTGGCGATCTGGTCCCGTTCTCGACGAACATGCCTCTAAAATCTGTCCTATGATCCAAAAGAGGTGGCTCGGATAACGAGACGCGGGTACACCTGCCAGCCCCTGCACACGGCGGAAATAAAAGCTTACCAATGCGAAAAGACGATCGTATACCGCGAAAGTAGTAGATCGGGACGTTGGTCGAGCAAAGCGACAAGGGACTCGAGAGCCGGGGGCCCGTGCTGCCGACTCTCCTCTCTCTTTCTCTCTCCTTCCTTCCTCCGCATTCGTCCCCCGACTTATTTATTCCTTTCTCCGTCGCTGGCTCCCTTTCTTCCTCGACTTCTTCTTTATTTCTGTCCTTTTGCCCGTTTTCTGCTTCCGCAAACGACAGCCGCTTATTTATATCCCGTCTTTGCATCGCGCGGGACCGAGCGAGGGTGCTTTTGCGTTTACTCGCTACTGCCGAGTTGCCGTTGCCGTTGCCGTTGCTGCCGTCGATCCTCTCGTTCGATCCCTTTCTTTTTCTTCCTTTCTTCGTCTTTTAACCCGCCGTTCCGCGATGCCACACGTAACTCGCGTTACGTCACGTCGTCTCATTAATCATACCCTACGGACACCTCAACGGCTTCATTAATTATCAGCTGTTTATTTCTTGCGCCACGAGGCTTTGTTCATGCTAATTTACTATCGGTATTTACGTAGCTTCACGAATGTTCTACTGATAATTTGTTTTCGATATTTTCTCGGCTCTCTTTGTATATCTCGTTCCTCCGTTAACAGTGAAACGCGCTTCTTTAAATTGGAAGGGTAGGACGTACAGCAAACGATTTCCCTTCCTCTCCGTTCCTTGTTTTTTCTTCACCGATATCCTTCCGAACCTCATATATCCTATCTTCATTTTCCTTCGAAGCATATTTCGTCGTGGTCGCGGTTATGTTATATTATCATCTGTCAACGTGGCACTGCAGGTCTGTATCCACGAGAAATAATTGGCGATGGACTAATTATTTCTAGAGGGATAAGTAATATGTGCCGCGCGTCACTCGGGAACTTCGGACTCGTTGTTGAATAAAAAGAATAATGAGTCTCGGTGATGAGCTTTACGACCTTGTACGCTTAATAGGAAAAAAAATATTTTTCTTTTCGAAATGGTCTCCTTCCTTAGGCGACTCCGATTTTAAGAGACATGATTCTCTGCGGATGAATCTCGCCATTCGGCTCGAGACATCGTCACTCTTAAACATCTCCGGGACGAGAACGATATCAGAGGGATGGGAAACGCACACACTGTTCGCGACAAAAGCGATCGGACCGGGAGAAGAGCCGAGCAAATAAACGCTGAAAAGAGGAACAAAACCGACATTATGTGGCATTAACATACAAAGTATGTCAGACTTGCGATTCGCAGGCATAACATAGTATCGCGGGGTTCGCATACTCCGCTTCTCGATGCAGTGGCTGTGAGAATGAAGGAAAGAAAGAGAGAACGAATATATATGCGCTCATGTGTACGTGCGTATTCGAGAGAGAAAAAGACGGAAGGAAAGAGCTGCTGTTGAGCGTGGAGAACGAGGGACGAAGAGGGTGGGATGATGAACGCGGTGTGCCGGCGAAGGGCTCGCGCGACAAGGACGAAAGAGCGGAAAAGACAGTGGCGGATCTTGCTAAATAGGCATTCACGAGACGCAACCTTCGGTACCTTCCCGCGCCCTCCTGTCTAATCGCATTTTACGCGCCAATTATCTCACGATAACGATTATTTCTCGAGTTCATTCGGTATTCATCTTCTTCCATAAAAAATGGTGATGTCAAATGATGTTAACGTCAATTTTATCGCTGGACATTGCTTTCGAAATTTGAAAGTCTTCTTCTTTTTCGCATTTCATTCGCAGAATCCACTGGCGGAAGAGAGGAGATCGATGCAGCGTTTACGTTATCCTTACGGTCCTCCGTAGGTCCCGTCCCTTCGCTTCGTTGTCTCCGCGTGTGTGTGCCACGCGGTGGCGGCTTAACGCAAAAGAGGGCTCCTGGAAGAACGGGGAGTGGGACGAGAAGAGCGGAATAGCAGAACGGACGGGTAAGGGAAAGATCCGAGAAGGCAGCAGCACAAGGCGGTAGTGGCAAAGAGAAAAAACGAAGCGCATATATCGGAGCCGACCGACGACAACGACACAAACGCTGGATATACGCATACACGTACACGCATATGTACACAAAAGGAAGGATCTCCTTCGGTGTCACCACCATTCGCCCGACTCCCGATCGGCTACCGCTAGCGAAGGGCTCGAGGACGATAAAACTATCGCATGATCCGCACATAAAAAGAAATAAATATCGAATGAGGCAATGACATAAAAAATTTTTCTTGTGATTAAGGGATAAAATATTGTCGAAAAATATCTTCAATAGTCACTTTACCTTTTCAAGAAATTGTAATGATTTATTCCTCAAATAGTTTACAATGGACTGTTGAGAAAATTGTAAAAGTAAAAAAGAAATGCATGTCTAAGTTTATGTGTGTGTGTCTCATACTATAAAATTTTATACAAAAAGAGCTTGTGTAAGAACTAATTGATAAGAGTAAAACGCATAGCTATATATTATAGTTGCACATTTATACTATAGACACTATACTATCGCTAGTTATATAAGCTATAACATAGCGTCTGTATAGATGCATAACTGTAGACTGCTATACTATAAAAGCTCATGTATAGAATAAAATGTCAAAATGCTCATAATAAAAATTATGTGTGTCGTGTTTTTTGTGTAAAACATGTCAATGTAAAATATAAAACATTAACTAATCTATGCAGAAATAATCTTTAGTGATACTAACGTTAAGGTTTAACATTTGGCTTATTAATGCGCAGTAAGTACCCTTTCGATGATAAAATTCCACGGCATTTGAGATGGATTTGATATCTTACTAGCCAATGTAAATAGGCAGTAGTACCAAATATGTTCTCTAACACTTCTTGAGGAAGAATTTCTACAGAAATGGAATAACCAAAAACTAAAATGAATATTATGCTAAATAATTGATTGTTTTAATCGAAAAATACTCACGAGAGGGATCACTATGTGTTAACAGCTGAATATCATTTTCTTTAGTGAATTCCTGCAAGGCTGGTGGTACGACGCAACATGTAGCTAAGTTAATCTGTACAATGTTTGGTTTTATCTGCAATAAGTAAATATTGTAATAGGGATAAGAATAAATCGAAATGAGTACGAAACTTTGTATAACTTATTCTTACATTAGCCCACTGAAACAATTCAATGAAAGTATTTGTGTTAATATCGCTCAATCCAATGCTGGATAATTTGTCAACTTTGACATATTCTTCTATCACAAACCATATTTTTTTTAACGATGACAACATGTCTTCCGGATTTTCGGCACTTTTGTAAGCTATCACTAATGATTCTATGGTATCTGTATGTAACGCTTGGAATGCTATAAAATATAAAACACGTTAGGAATACATAAGAGAAATATATCATGATATATGTACCTTGGTTCAATGCCTCCTTTAATGAATCAACATCAGGTGACGAGATAAATATTTTTACAGTGATCTTTAAGTCTTTTCTATCCACATCTTGCAAACTTGTATCCTTCTTTCCATTGATCTAGAATTGACAAATTCAGAAAAGCAAATTCAGCTGTTGAAAAAAACATTCCTAATTGCTACTGAATCCCTGAAAAAAATTGTATACATACAATTGTCGTGTCATCCTCCCAGTTTTGTTCATTGTTCAGGATGATCTTTAGCGTCTCGATCAACTGAAACAGATCAACGAGAAGCGATGTCAGAGAGATAATTTCAACAAGTGTGCCGCGACATAACCTCGGCTTCAACAATATTAAATTGATTTATATCGCGCGATAACAGTAAGATACAACTTTACGAGCTACGATGAACGCAATGTTACACAACGATTGTCAACTGACCTCATCCGTGGAATTCTGACTCGCCTTTTGCTTCGCCTCGCTCAGGGAGAGTATGTTCCCTGTGTTGACGAACAAACTGTGCGAAAGCATATCGAGCGACCGACACGGAATTCTCACGGCAAGTCCGGCCTATCGGAGGACACCGCGTGCATTTATACGCTCATATCGACGTCAAAGTGATGTCATCGATCGTGACTCTTCAATTCGTCCGCGGAAAAAAGTGCGACGGCTCTGCGCGAGTCGACGAGAAATTCGAATATCTCGTCGCAAAGGCGAGACGGAGCAAGATACTTGATTCCTTCCGGTCTCTTCCTGCTCCTGCATCGCGTTTTCCAACTTCTCGGATTTTCCTTGAACGAATGTCGTACAGTCGTTGGAATCAAAGACATTCTCCGATCGAAAACAAGAATCTCGCGCAATCTTTGTTGCACCAAGTGCACCAACTCTATGATATATCGATATATCTTTTGATAAGAGTTCCTTTGAATCATCTGGTCAAAAGATGGTTCTAATTAAAAAATAAGTAATGAATTATAAGCTCGAAAAAGCCGTCACTGCGGAATTCCGAAAGAGCTTCACAAAGCTTACCGCAACATGATTCAAAATCTGAAAAATAATTGTTTATTCGTTAATCGCAAACTGCGATACGCAGACGCCAGAGACAGATTTCGGATTTCATCCTCCGTTTGAATTTAAAATTTAAACAACTACACGGTATTCATATTCGCGAATTTCTGATAAAACGTCGTTGCGGCTTCCGCCGACGGAATTTTCACGCGAGAAATAAACAAGTGGCGTCAGAGAACGTCGTTTGTACGAAAATCGTAAAATTACTCCATTTCCTTTTTCTGCAATTATAACAAACGTCTCTTCTCACGTTTGTCCCCGCGAAATCGCGTGTAACAAGCATATTTTTTGTCGCCTTACAGATATATTCGAACTATGCAATTTGCATAACGAAGAGAAACATGCGCGATAAACAAACATTATGCAATTCATTTGAATAAGACCTAAGTAATTTCGTTATCGTTTTAACACGTGCGGTTATTCAAAACCTGACTTAATATCGGATATCGGGAACGCGATTGGTCGATAAACGACGGATGGTAGCACTGAAACGACTGCGAAAAATTATGCGTTGTCACAGATTGCCCGCCGTATATTATAAATCATCGTCGCGCTCCATATAATATATAATCGCATGGATGTTATTTATTGCGATTGGAGCCTCGTTGAATTAATTATCGAGGGGCGCGAGAAGTAGGGAAAAGCCTCTTTCGGGAGTTTGCCATCCCGCGTGATCTTCGCGTAATTGCAACAGCAGCGCGATACGGAAGGAAATTGTTATTTCGTGCTTGTCATTTCGGTTAATTATATAAACAGACGTCACGCGGCGCACGGTGGAGGCTCGAGGTGATTTTTCTTGTTGCAGATATGACGATCGACATCGCCGCGTTCGCGTACGCCGCCGCGGTGGCTGGCGGCGGGGTGATAGGTTACGTGAAGTCGAGTGAGTCTAATAATCGAGTTCCATTCTCGCTGATGTCACTCGATTTAGCATCTCTCTCTCTCTCTCTGCGTGTTCGGAACGTCTCAAGTAACGATTTTCTCCAACTTTTCAGGTTCCATCCCCTCACTAGCCGCGGGTCTTCTTTTCGGATCGGTTCTGGGCTACGGCGCTTATCAGACCTCCCAGGATCCGACCAACGTCGCGATTTTTTTGGGAACTAGCACGACCCTCGGAGGCCTGATGGGATATCGGTTTTACAGCAGCGGAAAGATAATGCCAGCTGGAGTAATCGCCGTACTGAGGTATCTCGATGTGGCTTGCGTTGGAATATATGCATTGAAAGTTCGTACTAACGTTGGGATGATTTTTCAGCGCTGTCATGGTCGTAAGGACAGTCATGAGGTATTTCTCACCACCCTTGAAGACTCAGTGAATGTTAAGTGCTAAGGAATATCGCATTTATTTTAATGTTTTCGGGAGAGGGGAACAGTGCAATCAAAGGATTTGTAAGGATTGATATTGAAAAAAATATATGTTTTTCTTTTTTGGCATGTATTTAAAACTTTTGTTTTTTGTATTTTTATGCAACTGTCGAACAATTGAACGCTCTAATCAAGACAAATATCTAGGCATTCAATTGTTTGACACAACTGTCAAAAACATCGATATATAGAACGGAGCATAGAAGCAAAAATACGTTGATAGATATAGAAAGAGACGGAACGAAGTGTGGGTAATAGCGATCGGATCCGGAACCATGAGGCAATTAATTACGCATGAGTTGATGCATCTGTATTCAGAACGTTACTCTTACATAAAATGCACGAAAAAACCATGTTTATATAATAATTTCGATTTTAACCAACGTTTGCAGCGGTGCATTAACACGTAACTCAGCAAAGCAACAATAACCAATCAGGCTTTAGTAGACAGAGAAGGAAGTTCATACTATTGTCTGCCTCTCACTCCACGTGTGTCTCTACTCCCACAACCTCAATCAGCTGTTTTCATGTCGATAGTCACGGCAGAAGTGACGCGAGTGTAGAAGGTGTAATGAAAGTGTAATTGCGTAAAGCCCGTATCACTAGTGATTGAGATTGGAACTTAACCAATCAGAAGAAAGAAAACCAATTTCAAGTTTAGTGAATCTTGTTTTGATTGGTCAAAACCAATCCAATTTCAATCTCTATAGTCTGATACGGGCATAAAGCCTTGTGTCCACGATGTTAGAAATCGCTCCGAGATCTCGGACAGAAAATGAATCGATCAATCGCATTTGAATAATTCGGTCGTTCGATGAATGCGATTGGTCAATTCTTTCTTTGTCCGAGATCTCGGACCGATTTCTAGCATCGTGGACACTGGGCTTTACGTATCATCGCTGACGCTGACGAAAATATTGCCATTCTATGCGCTCGTCATTGCGTCCGACTTATCGTGGGTGCGATCGTAAACGTGAGGGTCATTGAGCGATGCGAGGAACTCGATTAGGGGCACTACCCTAATTAACTGATCTCGCCGGCAACTTCCGGAAGTGCCGCTCCTTTTCGGAACGCGTTGTAGGGTTGCTCTTACGTGGATAGATTAAATTATCGTTATTAAATAAAAGAATAACACGTATCCCGGTCTCGCTGTTTACACTGTGCCGATCGTCCGAGGATTCGGTGAATTGACTTCTCGTACCATACTCGTATCATACTCGGTAAGACGAGTTTTTTTTTTTTTACACCTTTTTAAAAGGGATTTATTCTTTTGATATCGCTGGGCAAACAAACTAATTTAACTGTAAAATTCACGTAAAGTTACGCGTCATCTACGATCACAGTATTGCGGGGGCGTGTGTGTATACGATGCAAGTTCGAGGTTAAGTTTCGCATGACTGGTTCGTGTCGTCTCTCGATTTTAAAGATGTTACAAAATTTTAATCGCCTTAAAAATAAAATATCTTTTTTTAATATCTTGTGACTTGCCTTTTTTTTCGTTGGTTTCATCTCGCAACTTATTTCAAGTCTCACATGACACAAGTAAATTAATGGATTAGGCGAAGGCGATAAATTTCTCATTTAGTTTTTCTGCATTTCAGGAATATGAAATGGCAAGAATCGTAGCGTGTGTCGTGTTGGTTTGCCTGAGTGCGTGTTGTAATATATTAAATGCGGATGAATATAGTGATGTCAATGATGCAATTCCGAAGCCAGCTTATAAAAGTCCAGAACCTTCTGGCTTCGCTCACCTAGCAGAACATTTTGACAGTGAGGAGAGATTTAGGAATGCATGGATGTTATCGGAAGCAAAAAAGGACGATACTGATGAAGATATTGCTAAATATGATGGTTAATATAAAATTTTTGGATATATACCTTTGTTGTTACATTATATATAAGTTTAATTTGATAGAATGAACTTCTTTATTGTCCAACTTTTTATTATTTTATTGTGTTTTATTGTAGGAATTTGGTCCATCGAGGAACCTAAAAAATATAGCGAGGATGGAAATCTAGGATTAGTGCTTAAGAGCAAAGCTAGACATGCTGCCGTTTCTACTTTATTAACTAAACCATTTTATTTTGAAGACAAACCCTTGATTGTACAGTATGAAGTTAGTTTCCAAGAAGGACAGGAATGTGGTGGTGCCTATCTTAAGTTACTTACGTTAGACGATCAGCATGGAGACTTGAAACAGTTTCAAGATAAAACACCATATACTATAATGTTTGGGCCTGATAAATGTGGCAATGATCACAAGGTATGCAAAACACACTTTACTTATGTCTCACTTTAAATATACTGATATAATATGATGAAATCAAGACTAATAAAATCATACATTAATATGACTAAAAAAGCTGATATGATACATATCACAATATATGTATCTGAAGTTCATGTTTATTTTTTTATCTTCAGCTTCATTTTATATTTCGACATAAGAATCCATTGAATGGTACAGTCACAGAGAAACATTGTAAAAAATCAAAGGATCGACTGGAAGATTACTTCAAAGATAAAAATCCACATTTGTATACTTTAATCGTACGGCCTGATAATACTTACGAAATCAAAATAGATAATAAAATCTCAAACTCAGGCTCGTTACTAGACGATTTCGTTCCTCCTGTGAATCCACCTCTGGAGATAGAGGATCCCGATGATAAACAGCCAGAGGATTGGGATGACCGAGAAAAGATTCCCGATCCATTGGCAGAGAAGCCTGACGACTGGGACGAAGATGCTCCAGCACAGATAGTTGATGAGGAAGATGTTATGCCGGAGGGATGGCTTGAGGACGAGCCACCCATGATACCGAATCCGGATTCGGTTAAGCCTGATGATTGGGATGTCGAGATGGATGGTGAATGGGAGGCTCCGGACGTACCAAATCCAAAATGCGCGGATGTTCCTGGTTGTGGACCGTATAAGCAGAAAATGAAGAAAAATCCACGATATAAAGGAAAATGGTTGGCACCACTTGTTAACAATCCTAATTACAAAGGAAAATGGAAGCCTAGACTTGTACACAATCCTGATTATTTTAATGATGAACATCCGTTCAAGATGTTACCAATTGTACGTAAAGAAAAGAATGTTTTTTACTTATATAAATATTTATCGTAGAATAATATGTGTGAATATTTTAGAGCGCTATTGGTTTTGAGCTGTGGTCGATGTCTCCCGACATATATTTCGACAATATAATTATAACAGATGATGAGAAAGTTGCAAAGAAATGGGCAGATGATACTTTTGAGATTCGACGTGTTAAAATTGCTGAGGAAAATGTAAGTATCCTTTCATTCGTAACCTAATAATATTTTCTCATTTCTTACATGTTTCATGTTTATACAATAAGTTTTTACAATAGAAATATGTGCATAAAACGTGTTACATGAAGATAATATAAATACATAAATGTATATGTGTATATGTGCAAATCAATTTTGAACATCGACTTTTGAAAATAGACAATTAATTCTTTAGTATGCAAATTATAATATGCAGGATTCTTTATGGGGTCGAATGATGAAAGCGATGAATTATAAGCCTGGATGGTGGGCATTATATTTCTTGTATTGCGCGATACCAGTTGTAGCTTACATCTGGTATCTGTGCAAACGAGCTTTCGAGGTACAACATTCGCAAAGATATGAAAAATAAAAATTGAATGAAACGTTGAAAGTACTTGCTTGGGAATACATTAAAATATTATATGTACAAACGCTAATAATATATATTATGAAACATTTTTTTTGTATAACATTTTATATTAGATCTTTTACCAAGTTGTAATAGTAATGTAAATTTTAAATTATACTCCTTACTGACCCCTTAGTAATGAAAAGACCTGCTCATTATTGTTTAACATTCTGATGCTAGAGTTGTACTTTATACATATAATAGACTTAGAAATAATAGCATACAATTATTATTACTACATTATATGTGTTATTTAACTACATTAAAAGTATATTTTGAAATGTAATTGTAGTACATAAAGCATTAGCATACAATTAGAAATCACTACATGCTTATATAGCATTTTATAATTATCTGATACAGTGGAGTATATGGACTCGGATCGCGAAATTTACTGAGGAATATCCATGGATATGGGCAGTGTATCTAGTGCTAACTGCAATACCAGTAGTACTGATAATGTATTATTGCTGCTTTTCAGAGGTATAACGTCTGGTCAAAGTAAAATAATTCAAACACAGTTCTTGCACAGAAAGTAACTTATTTTTACAAATGTTTAGAAACTCTAAAGTAAATATTTGATAATTAGTTGCTTTGTAAGCAGAGTATAAGTTCAGCGCATGTAATGCTATTTGTTTATTATTAATACTGTTATATAAAGGCAAGAAGAGAGTGATTAAAATGTAATGTATATTGTTTTCAACATCTTAGGACAAAACAGATTTTAAAGAAGAAGATGAAAAGCCATTTTTAGGGATGGCCGATGATCTCGAAGAGATTTTGGAAAATGAAAATCAGCAACCTTTAAATCCTGAATTTGCTGAGCAGAAACCTATTATAAAAGAAATAGATGATACAGAAAAAGAGACTGGAACAGAGGAAGTAATAGAAAGTGATAAGGTTTGTAATAGATCTTTAAGCATTTTCTATCGAGGACCATAAGTTATAGTTTCAAGTTTTTCAATATACACAATACTTTTTTATTATAAATGATTGGTTACGTAAAAGCAGGCGTATGATTATTGCAGGATACTCCATTGATCAGTGACGAAGGACCACGACGAAGAAAACCAAATAAAGAATAGGAAGAATAATTATAAAAAAATTTAATAAGAATATTATTGCGTTAAGATATTTATGTAATACTATCACATTCCACATTACTTGCCACTGTGGATAGTAGGGTTACCAGTCACTAGCAAATTAAATCACTACAATGTGATCGATATTTAATTACTCATCCAAGAATATTGATTTTGATATCGTATATGAACTCTTATTGATATATTTGAGGAAACTGTTCTCGAATTATACATAAGCTTTTGTGTAATGAGTGATGTATGATGTATCTGTATTCTCGGAAATTTATAATGGAGTTTCCCTTTAAAATGGACAATGCCTTAATAATATAGTATTTATGTGTTTTTTGCTATAACATTGTGAAACGTTGTAGCATTAATGAAT
Source organism: Cephalotes varians (assembly GCA_037157785.1). Classification (NCBI taxonomy): domain Eukaryota; kingdom Metazoa; phylum Arthropoda; class Insecta; order Hymenoptera; family Formicidae; genus Cephalotes; species Cephalotes varians. Next base: position 638,649 of record JANQDE010000037.1, on the reverse strand, counting down.
AGCATCTTACTCAGTTTTAATGTTAAATATTGCAATGGGACAAATTAGTAAGAGATAATAAAGAAGTCGAAGAACTGAATGTAATATATATGAATGCAAGATATATATTATTTGTGTCCTTATATAAAATGAATTAAAAAATTATTTTTTAACTCAATCCAATTTGATAGCAGCGCAAATAGATTAAGCATTTATTCGTAAAATGTGCAAAAGTCAGTTTGTGTTCCTATAATCCTTTAATCTATATATGCATAATATGTATAAATTTTTTCTAATATAAAAATACTGAAGAAAATATAATTGAGGAACTTTTAAAGTTGACATAAAGTGACGGCAGTATCGACCGTATCATAGTAGTTGATAGTCAATTTGTTATTATTAATTAATTTGGTGTAACGTTCACGAATGTTTAATATGTTAATGAGTTATTTAAGTTAGAAATAAGTCCATATGGTACACGTTGTAATCAGGTACTACGTTGTTTGTATTGATTGATTATGCGTACGAAATAAAATTCAAAAGAATGTATTAGAAAAGTTAAACATATGAAATTGGAATAATACGCTATTGCTTGATATATGCTACGTTTCTTCATTGTTTGCTTAAAAGACGTGCGTACAAATGTAAAATCATAAATCGGCGTTAAATAAAGCGCATTTAAGGACTAGTGGCAGATATGCCAAAACTTTGATAGCACGATTTGCATGTGGGTACAGCACGCTGCGATAGATGTCCAGGTAACTTGGTATGTACCGCCATGCATCTTGTACATAATACATCACCACAGGACCAACAATGATGCTAAAACAAAGATTATAAATAAAAAGATTCAATTTACAGGTACACTCGTCAATTGTACCTTTTTGTTAAAAGCATCAAATGTAGTAGAGCATCCACATTCTTCCATATTTCGCGACGATTTCCATTCTAAGGCGACTGTCTTCAATTCATTTTCCAATTGATTCGTTTTCAGTTTAGCTCTCGTTTTTTCTTCATGATTTGCGGTGTGTTCTATTATAGTTCCCGATAAAGATTCTTTCATGAATTTGTTGTCGAATTTATGCTTTCCTTTCTTTTGAACGTTATTCGTGTTTAAAAGTTGTCCCAAAGAATTGACTCGCTGTTGAAGAAAATTAGAGAACAGATATAAACGAAGAACATTAATTTTTCATTAAAATACATTTTTAAGCATTATCTACTTATTTGACCTAATTAATTAATACATACTTTTAACAGAAGTTTTACATGATCCTCTAAAGAACTTGTGTGATCGTAAATCGTTAGAATTAAATCTTCGCACGTTTCTCTAGGATGTATTCCATTTTCAAATCTGAAGTATAAACCTCTCCAAAGACTGGAAAATAGTATACGATTTATATTTAAGTTATGTAGATAATATCGAATAAATAGTTACGAAAGTTACAAGTTTATTACACGATAGATTGAGGTGCCAATTTAGGTTGAAGAATAGAATCCTCATTATTGTAACGATTGCATCTGTAGATTGGATTTATATACTCATTCATGTTATTGGCTAAATAACCCCACAACGAATACGTTCGCTCGGATAATCTAAAATAATATATAAAAAATAATAGTTAATATTCGTATTTTTTTGTTTATGATATATTTATGAAAAAAGAGATAGATATAAAGATGTAATACCTTAATATTTGCCTTTCTTTTTCCGAATTTCCGATGAATGTGCCGTGTTGACAGCTATGTACATGATCGTGTAACGTTAAAAGAAAATATTCATTGAATTGAAATTTGTATGGATATTGCTGTAGCAATTGGTATGTCGCATCTATAAACTGTGTAAATATCGGTGCGAGTTCTTTACCATCGCTACTGACATAGCCACAACGGTCACTGAATTTATGACCAAACGACAGCCAATCCTTTTCTATTAAAGCCTGTAAAATAAAGATTTGATATTTATGAAATAGAATATATACATTTAATCAAATTATAAACGTAAAAATTTGGACAAATGGATATTGAATTATTTACTTGAAAGCCTTGTATGGTTCTGTAAAATGGATCTAATAGTAATGCAGCCAGAGAGCACACTTGTGCAGTGCGATCCCATCCATCGCTACAATGCACTACCACGCTCACGCCATTTGAAACTGCCCGTGCAATAAACCAAGCCGTTTCCAAAATAGAGCGAATATGCTTTAACCAACCGCTGCTTTCTAAGCCACTTAAGAATGCACTCATGGAGGTTGATCTTTGTACTAAGTTCAAATGTAGACAGAAATTTAATAATTGTATGGAAAATGATGTTTTGTACACAAACTTCGTGAGATCTTATACTTACAATCTAAAAGCTTATTTAAGCTTGTTCTCATTACATGAATATTCTCTATTCCGAAGAAATGAAATTTAATATTGTCATAGAAATTTTCGTTCTCATATCCTTTTCCTGCAGCTCTGTTAGCAAAGGCATTAATCTAATCCAACAGAATTTTAAAAAGGTTTTTAATCATATCTTATATCCTTTAGTAATAATTATAAAATCGTTTATTTTACATATTTATAGGACTTGTTATCACTAAAATAATTAAACATCGATTTGTTTTTAAAATCGATTAAATAAAATATTCTTTCTAAAAAAAGTTTAGAAAACAATATTTTCCATTTTCAATTCTAAAGAATAAAAAAAAGATATCTAGGAGTAGAATTAGATCTAAAACTCAATTGGAAGAGGAATTATATATTCTAATTGTACTGCTCACCCGTGGCCTCGTATCGACAACATACATATACCGCGAATTAGGATTTGTACATAATATATTATGCATCATTTCTTCGTCTTCAGGACACCGTGCGCTAAATCCCGAGAGTGGTTGACTGCAGCGACAAATGGCAGCCTAAAAGTTATTTTATTTGAAAAAATTTCATTCAAACGTTTAGTTTATTATTTTGCTCAAACCTTGTTTGAATGCAAGTACGTTAAAACTGGTAATCTCCCTCTGCTTCTAAACTTTGCACTGCCTAATAAAATGTTTTTAGTAGATGCACTGGGAACATATAAGTACCTTGGATAAGTATCGCAAAGCTGAAAGAATCGATAATTTAATTAATGATGTTGAAAATGTAAAATAAGAATACATGGATATTTACCTCATACTTAGTATTTAGATACGAAAGTGACCATTCCTCATTTGGGACACCTTGCCGTTGAAATTCACTTTGTACATTGAAGAAATTCCACCCTGCATGCTGAGGTAGCATATCCTTATTCTCTTGATAATTGAAGCAATATAAATCTTCTACGCTAGCTATATTATAATGAAATTAATGAAAATTATGAATATAATTCTTTATATTATCAATAATTATCTAAAAGCTATTCTATCTTAAAATCTAATCTATGTAACGTTAAAAAAATTTTTTAAGATATTTATACCCACAAATGCAGTTGTTACCTGGACAAGATAATTTTAATAATGTGAGATAAATCTCGTGGCAATCACGTTCCTTCGGGATGACAAATGTGACAATGAAGAAATGTTTACATTTAATATACAACGGTGATCCTGTGGTTGTCAATGGCTGTTTTTCTATATTAGAGATGTGCGTATATAACACCTGCAATTATGACATTTCGTAGGAAAATGTTACTTTTGACACAGACCCAGCGATAAATAATTTTTATTAGACTTAAATAATTTACCCATATTTTCTTTTTGCCACTTCTTTCAACAAAGATGAGATGCGTCACTGTTAGATAGAGTGTGCCAATAGAATGATTATTGCTATATTTATCTAGCATTCTCACATTCTCTACCTGTAAAAAATATTTCTCTTTGAAGGCTCATATTGCAATTACAAATAATTTTTCAACACAATTTTGAATACAATTTAATAGAAGAAGAATACATAATTATATATGTATATATAATATTTCTACTATCATCAACATATATACATTCGTCACTGATAAATTACAGAGCATGATAAATATTGTATCAGAAGTTGCTCGTACCTTAGGGACCTTTATCTGATCCATTTTGTAGCCTTAAAAAAATTGTACGTACGATATTAAATAATTATATCTTATTAGGCGATCGGAACGATAAATACAATCGCATATGTATTATCCGAGTTTCATGGCAGCAGCGGATTAAAAAATAATAATTTGTTGTAAACGTACGCGGACACTCGTCAGATATTTTAAGCTAATAGACAAAGACGCATATACTCCGATCACTCTTCGAAAGTGACAGATGCTCACTAAGCTCAGTGCTCTGACAGATTGCAATATGTGTACGATAGAGAAGGGATGTGAAGAGCAGAGAAGGGGAAGGACTCGAATTTCCTTCTAAACTGCGTTCAAAAACCCATCAAAAATCTAGTTAAATAAACAGGAAATGGATGCATGACGATATAAATAGGGTGGGCATTTCTTGCTAGTACGTATGCCTTGCTCGTGAGAGTTAAAAAACATTAAAAAAAGAATCAGCTGTCAAACTACGCGGTCAACTAGCTCGGATTGAGTCGAGTGAATTTATTGTCACTTATCTAATATTATGAAATAAAATATGTAATACAATTTAAAAGGTTGGTTGCTATTAAATTGAAGTTGACATGGAAAAGATTAATACGGACGAATTGATCACGAAATTGATCTCCGGCACATACGAAGAATTCTGTAAAAATATTGTTGTGTTTCTAGAGATTGTAAGTATACACTTTGAAATGCCTCATTATTTGCCAAGAAAGTAAGGTACATTTTTTTCTTTGAGTTTCTCGTCTTAACTCTATAATGCTTACAATTTTAGGAAAAATTTTATTTTACATTAATTCATTAATCTCAATTTATTAATTTTATAATTTTCTGTATGCTAAATTATTAAAAAGAAAGCAAATGCGTCTCTAAATAATTATTATCATAAATTGATTTTTTAAATTTCTCTCGAGTTTATTTAAAAAGAATATTCAGCTTCTGTTTACATATTTTTTTAGAAACTATTTGAACAATTTATACATGTTAGGTAATGTTTTAGTATGATAAGAAAACCAATTTTGAAAACCTGGATAGTACCCGTTTACGAGAGAAGCTGTGGAAGAAATTATTTTATTATTTAACAGATTATGTTCATATGGATCAACATCATCATTGCTTAGCTGCTTTGAGGATACTCAGGTAATTTAATTATACATAAAATAATTGTAAATAAAAAATGATAAAAATTAGCAATGAAATCTAACGATTACAAAATCATTAAAGAATAATTACTTAGTATTCTGATACCAATAAAAATATATATAATTAAAGTATTACAACATTTATCCTTATATATTTTATATATTTTATCATTTTATATATTTATGCATTTAGAATATTTGTATATGTTATATTTATATATTTCTGTTCTAGCCGTGATAAAACTAACTTAAACGACTTGATCACTGATGATACAATAAAAATTATATTACAAAACGCAGGTTTGACAAAAATCTGTGAAGGAGAGCAAATCTCATGTACCATTGGTAAGAATTATTTTATGAAATCATGTAAATATAAATTTTGAATAAAATAATTCATTTAGTAAACTAAAAATTTAGTATGGAATCTATGAAAGAATCTATGCATCACCTATCGTGTTGTATATTAAATGATACATGTATATATAAATACTTTTGATTGCAGTTACGATAGAATCACTGAAGTTGCTGTGCAATTTATTATTTAATAGCGTAAAAGTGCAACATTCCGAAGTATTAATATCTTCTTTGCCTTATCTCATCGATCGGATTAAAAATTATACAGATGATATTCCTCATAATGTCAAATTATTTGACATGAGAATATTGTTTTTATTCACTGCATTAAATACATCTACAAGAGACATAGTCAAAACTGATTTATGTGGTGATATATATCTTATTAAAATAATAGAGGAATTTATAGTGCGAAATCAGAATAACGAGATAAGTATAATCAAGGTAAAAAGATTTATTATATTATTTAGTTAATATTTTGCTCACAAACATATTTTGTATTGCTCTAAAAATAATTCAAATTTTCTCTTTACCTTTAGGCTGAGGAGATAACTATAGTCTGTGAAGTTTTAAAAGTTCTATTTAATTTGTATATACATTCGGATGATATTGGAGTTGAGGATCAAGAGAAATATAAGAACTTGGTATTAATTTTGTATAAATTGTTAACTCTTAAATATTCAGTGCAACAAGATGATCTTGAAAGGTAAGATGTTTAATAATAATTTATGATATTGTAACTTTTGCATTAGAAGAAATGTTACATTTATTATCTCGTTTCAGTCATGTCGTTAATTTGTTGACTGTGATACCATATAGCTGTTATACACCAATTGTACAAGCTGTTGTCAACAAAGATTGCAAAGTTGTACATCAAAACATGGATATGAGCGCTATATGTGTTTTACTTAGATTTTTAGATAAAAAATTAGAATGTAAAACACATTTACTAGAAAACTTTTCTCCAATAATTACTGCGCTAGTCAGACTCGTCAAATCAGAGAGGATTATTCGCAAATATTTAAGACTGCAGGTAAAATCCTGTAATAAAATTTGAAATAATAGTCATTTTTACAGTAATTAAAATTTTTGAAAAAATCTATCCCTTGATATGGTTATCTTCTTTTGAAAAAAGTTGCTTAACATAATAAACAGCTTTCATCTGAATAAATTTTTTAGATTCTACCTCCATTAAAGGATGTTATGAATCGTCCTGAAGAAGGAACAACATTAAGGGCTAAGTTATGCAAGTTATTAACATCGCCTATCACAGAGTTGCGCGATTTAGTTGCAGAATTTTTGTTTATTCTTTGTAAAGAAAATGGTACTTATCTATTGTGTTAAAACATTTCAAGTAGTATAATTTTATCTAGAACTAACAACCTTACCTGACATCAATATTATTTATAGTTAGCCGCATGGTGAAATATACAGGATATGGAAATGCGGCAGGAATGTTTGCTACTAAAGGATTATTAGGGCGTAGCCAAGTGGAGACAGCTTACTCTTCTGAATCGGAAGATAGCGAAACGGAAGAATACCAGAAGTATAAAGAGCAGTAAGTAATTGGCGAGAAACAGCTATATGCTTTAAGGATGGAATGAGAGATCTCATAAATAAACGGGATTTTTTTTTACCTTAAGAATAAATCCAGTAACCGGATGTTTTGAGCATCCCAAGCCAAATCCGCTTGAAGGCATGACGGAGGAGCAAAAGGAATACGAAGCTTTAAAATTAGTAAATTTGGTTGATAAATTAACGAGGTGAGTAGTGTATATTGAATTTTATTTATTCGTCACAGATCGAAGATATGCGTAGATATACAATCATATCGAGATCTAATGCTAAACAAAAGCCGTCGTTTTATATATTTATAACATCATTATGTAAACCAGCAATATATTACCAGCTGCAAACGCCATAATGATATAATATATTTTCCTATGTATAAAAAAATATATATCGAGATAACATCGTTGCTTAGGGAGGGAGTCGTGCGTCCTTGCCGCATCAGCGACGAGGGGAAACCAGAACCGATAGAACACGTTCTCGAATTGCAGAACGAATTACCGAAACAGCAGTATGGCAGAAAGGACTCAGACTCCGAATAAATATGTTATATATCTCCAAAATACAGGATGATCTGTATATATAGATGTCTTTCGAATAAAGATATTTAAGTCGAAAATTTTCTCTTTTAGGCCCGCACCAAATTGTCGCTTTTATTAGATAAATATCAATAACAATTACTAAATTACGTAAAATATGTGAATATAAATATGCGAATATCGTATTAAAAAACCGAGTTAAAAATCCAAATCGTTTTCGCATAAATGAAATCGCGTCCGAGGTGATTACAGTGAATAAAAAGAATTTGATATTTAGTTGATTACTTTATTGAAAAAGAACAAAGAACAACATTACAAATTAAACAATTGGCAGGAAATAAAAAATATATAACAGTTTCCAAAATCACATGAAATATTAAACATTACAATTTTGGTAAAATGTGTTATGTGCTTTGTGAGCATCACAATATATTATTATTGCATTGCAGCCTATGCGCAGACAAGAATGTATATTTCTACACGTTTCAAATAACTGCGTAGTGATATCATTTGAGAATATCTTAGTATAGGACAGTACATATGAATTGACAGGTAATGGCAAATTGAGTTGATATGATGAAGCAATGTACGATCAACAGAGAACATTTATTTTTTTTAAGGCTAAATCTGTCCATCCTATAATAAAATATTTTCAATATAATACATTTGACAAATATATAAGTAGCAAATGTTCCGTATCTTTAATTATGTAATACAGTATGTAGATTAAAATATTTTTTTTCTTTTTTTGTAAAAGTGTATATAGATGTGTATACGTATAATACCATAAATTTGAATATCTTATATAAAAATGAAACTAAAATTTGGTACAAGATAGAAAAAAAGCTGATTTGCGGTAAATAAAAAGAAAAAAAAATAATAGAAGAGAGTTAGATCTGTGTTACAGATATTTCGAGGACTAGTCTTGACAAACTTTGGAAGATTAAAAATCGTAAAATTCGTAAACTAAAAGATATATAGATACATATTTGAAATACTTCGAAATTCAAGTAGTCCGACGATAGGGGGGCGGGGGTGTTTAATACAAAGGCTGAGTAGTCTCAAAGGGAACTGATTCGTGTGTACACAGTCGATCTTTGGACGTGTATAACTCTAAATAATACGTTACATTACAAGATGACCATGCTCCTTGGCATCCCATTAGCATATAAAAAATATATTGGTATACACGCTTTCCATATTGCATTACAATTTACCTTTTTTTCGTCAGTTGTACTATTCTTATACAGTTTACATTTTGAAGTGTAAGTGATGTCGGAACATTTAAGATCTTTTCTTTTTTTTTCCCCAGAAATAGCTCGTTCTATGCAAAATACCAATGGAGGTCTCAGGAAAACATGGTTTACACACAGTAATCCGCATTATCGATTCGGGACAGCTGTTATAATGTTTGTATGTGTACAACATAGGTTGAAAATTCGTTAAAAAATTAATTTCAGATATACATAGTATGTGTTATTTAGTGTGTTATTTAGATAGATTTGAGAGAAACGACACTAGAACTAATTTTGCGTAGAGAAACGTGACGGAGCTCAACTTTTGGTAAAGCACAATCGCTCGATGTAGACGATAGACGCTTTATTTTCGATTACGCGACGAAGCCGCAAATGAGTTTTATGAGCTAGTAAGAAGCTTTACGGATCAAATGTTGCTTTACCGTAAAAGGTTTCTCTCAGTCAGCCTCGCGATCACTACTTAAAAGTAAGTGGAAACACGGAGATCACCAAACGGATATATTCGAGGGTATGCTACTCGACAAGTTGACGCTCTTCAGCATACCAGGATTGGAATGCAACTGTATGTAACGCGGTTTTAGTGGTCAATTTGATATGTAAACAAAGTACCTCCAAAAAGGAACGTGTGGTAATATCCAAAAATAAATATTACACGTGTATAGGGCGATGGCGAAAGCGTTTTCTTTACCCTTTCTCTCAGCCTGTTAAGTATTACATCGAGTAAACTAATGCAAAATAAATAAAGCTAGTGCTGTTGAGGAATGAAACCAAGTAACAGTATATACGCCATTAACATGCCTTTCGCGTTACTTACTCTCTAAAGATAGAATATATATATATATTAAATATTTGTACTTTAACTGACTAAGCAAGGATTTAATCGTAATTTTTTGTCTTCTTATTCTAAGAACTTCGACATCCGCGCGCGACGCTAACTTAAAAAGACGAATAAAATAAACTCATAAGGAATAAAACAAATTATAAGCAATAATATACATGTTAATATACATATAAATACTCTGATTAATCTGTTTTGGCACTAAAGAATTTAATTTTTCTATCCCATACAAGGTGACAGATAAAATGATCGATTTGGAATGCAGTTAAATAAAGTTAAAGTAGAATAAACATCAATACTCGTTATATGAACTAATCGCTTTTTTTCTGCCTTTTCCCACGAGGTAGTATGACAAGCTGTATAGAATTCCTTGTCATCCCATCTCATTGATTTGAGTATTTGAAAACAAAGAAAAAAATATTGGCAACAAAAACATATTAATAAAATTAAAGCAAAGATGATAAACGTGTGTATGCGTGTATCTGAAAAGAACACAATTAAAATGAAATGAATTGTATAATAGAAACCAATCGATAACGTTTTCTTATTTTTTCGAATAAGATACAACTGTGGCGAGAAATTCATAAAACCAATTAAACAAAACAATATATAAATAATATAAATACACGTTTGAAAGCAATTCAGTTTTCCCGGATTGCCCGAATAAAAACGTAATAGATCAAAATATGTATAGCAAGCTCGTACCACGTATTCCTCGGCAATATCTGCCGCGAAAAAATGATCTAATGTATCCAAATAAGTACGCTATAATAGCGTCGGAAACAGCCAATCGAACACATAATGCTTGCATAAAGGTAAAAATTAATTATATATATATATGTGTGTATATATATATATATATATATATATATATATATATATATATATATATATATATATATATATATATATATATGACGATGTATACGAGCAAGGAATAAAAATATTATTACAAAAATAACGCGGAACGCTTACACATAATGAGCTACGGTTTTTCCTTTCCCCTTTCCTTTTTGATCATAGATTGTTACTCTCTCTTTTTCTCTCTTATATAAATTCAACTTAAATTATGCTAAAGGCATGAAAAAATAAAAATTAATCACTTTCAGTGTATAAGCCATGTCCAGTAAAATGATGTGGAGCTGTTAATTCAAAGCGCAATTCATAAGAAAACTCTTTTTTGTTACGCTTCTCTCCATTTGTAACCAGCTATATAGTGTTAATTAGCCATGCCCTAATCAATATAGCAAAGTCATACTCTTTTTTTTTCTTTAGGATTCTAGGAAGACTATGATTAACCGTAGGCTAGAATTCAGTTTATGTCGTGTCATGTTAGTCCTATTATTTATATAATTGTAGCTGTCTCGTTAATGCTTGTGAACATTCGCAATAATTCTTATTGTATAATATATGCGACTCTTTTCTTTTTTTTCTTCTTCCTCTTTTTTGAAAATCAGGAACATATTCGTGTGTGATATATAGCAACGATTCCTCATCGAATACACGACATATTTTACGATTGACAAATATTGTGTCTTACAGTTCACGCAAATCGTACGCGAAATTAGAAACAGAGCGGACCGAGACGCACGCAATTGTCTTCCTCATGTTGCCAAGTATCGTAAAACAGCTTGTAAAACAGCGTTTCGAGAACAATTTTGCATCGGGAAACAAAACGTAATCGCGCACTAACTGCGATTTATAAATAAAACAGGTGACAACTCTACAATTATCAGGAAATGGAAAATTGTAATTTTAATTCCACGGCAAACATAAAATCGAAAATTCGGCCATAATAATACGTAAATTCAAATAATTCTGCTTGAAATTGTCGGAGAACCTGTGGCACCTAAAGGCCTTGGAAGTTGTATAGCAATAAAAATAGTACTGCTAAAATAATACATACAGAACCTATCCCATTCTCAAAATACGATCTTCGATTACACTGCCAGTTGTAAAACTGTTTAGTGTGGATAGTTATGAGAGCTTTTAATATTAGTTTAACAATGTAAGCAAAGTTTATCTATTACGTACAGAGTGACTATATAATTCTATACATATTAGGATAATAAGACTTTTGAGATTGTAAAAATCATCAAAAAATCTATCACAATTACCATTTACGTAACAAGTAATTCTCGTTCTTTTTTTTATATATGTTATTGTTGTAATTTAAACATCAAGGCAAATAAGGGGTGAATTTCAACAGTGGCCTAAATTAGCCAAGTAGTCTTCCACAGAGATAAAAATATGTAAAGAGTAAATCTATACTAAAATATTCAAGTATATATAAGGTGAGCATAATATAATAATTTTGTGAGGTAAAAGACCCTCTCGTTAATGGTCATCCATTCGTTACACTATGAGTTTTTTTTTTTTTTAATATGACTGGCAAAAATTTTGCAACATGTTCTCTCTTTATTTTGAATATCTTCTTTTTATATTTAACGCATATCCTTAGAGACAATTGATGACTCGCTCCACATCAGGTGTTATTGTGCTTGTAAAAACACCTTGCAGGCGGCATCAATGATATCTCACATTGATACACTTCTAATCAATATTTACCTAGCAACAACATCAGAGACTCTTTAAGGACACAACTTATCCTGACGATACTATTATCACAGGCATTATTTATATAACTCTGCTAACCATGACTATTAAATATTTCAGAATTAGTTTTTCTTTTCTTTTTTCTTTTTATATATAAAATTAAAACTTCTAACGTGTTATACGAGAGATGAGTACGACTGATTAGCTTAGGTGTATGTATGTAGGCTTCGTGCAATTTACTACAAATGCCGATGTTATGCGCGAGCTTTAAAATAGCCTCCTAGTACTGTCCTTTTTTTTATGTTTCTCGTTTATCCAATTTTTTTTACTTGCTTCATACCAGTAATGAAACCAGACATTATCGAATATATATAATTTTCTGTATGCAAACGAATTTAATAAAGCTAGTCAAATATATATATATATATATATATATATATATATATATATATATATGTGTGTATATTTATATATATATATATATATATTTTATATGTATATATGGATATGCTACCTAGCATTTGGTATGGCAAGATAGTATTTGTAATTAAACGTTATTGTAGATAATGTAAGGTAACACAGTGTAGCAATCTGCCAAATATCCGATGTATATGTTGTATACACATTGCATTTTAGTTCAATCAAATCTTAAGGCTGATCATGTAAACAACCCTAAAAAATATGTGTATTTCTATATATGTATGTGTCTTATGTGGCTTTTCTTTTTCATGTATCATGTTAATATATACATAGAGGTTGTTTAGCAAACTGTACGTTATTTCCTTTTCTTTATATATAGATAAAGTATCGTCCCTATATGATATACCGGTGGTATATATTATGTACTTATGAATCTTATATAATATATTACGCAAAATCGCTCCCCTGCATTGTAAAAAATGCGCGAGAACGATTTCCGTAATTTCATAACAAATACATTTACGGTATGGATACATTATTCACTAGCACCACGAACCAATAATTCACACACGCATATATATCATATTCATATGATGGACCATAATAAAGCATCCTGAGTAAATATTGTAACCATTATGTGTCTCGTCTAATTTTAACAATGCACAAATGGGATCTACTCGTTTGTCTCATAAGTGTAAATAATTATTTCACTTTTTTTACGCTCAAAGTATCTTTTCTGTGCGACACTTTTTATATAAGATATTAAATGTTTGATTTTCAACATACCATAATCTATTCCTTGCACATTAACGTTGTTTTTATATTATGTTCTCAACTATCATTTTTAAACGCGCAAAAAGAAACCAGGAACATAGCTCTTGTTAAGCTTCGTGCCTGCTGCAATGAGGAGTATTGTGTTTCATTCTCTTCTTTAGAAATACGATATGATAAGAGCAGGAAGTACTACCAACTACCTCGCAGCATGCAACGTTCTTTTTTTTCTTTTTCCTATTAAGCGAAAAATTTTGATCTCTCATCGTAAAACTTATCCTGCTGAGTTTATTAGTTACTTAGAAGCTCTTAAAGGAAAACTTTTTAAACGTAATCTGTGCACTTATATGCATCTTGAAGCATCAGTTAGGACTAAGAAGACAAACATCCTTGATTAATAAAAAAATCAGGATGAGAACGTCTTGTTCCGAGCACGAATCGAAACCAGTGTATAGAAAGTGCTCGTCAGAGACTAGAATAATTTGATTTATAAACACACTTAAAATACTGACATGTCAAAAATGATGTATAACAACCAATTTTGACGGAAGGCCATTATAAATTGCTTTCTCTACAAGCGCTCCAACTGACTGGTTGCTTATTGGTTGATACAGCTTACTGCTTCTCCCTCTTTATAACTGGTTCCACTTAGTTAATTTAATTTACTTTGGCAGTTTACCAAAATGCAAATTGCTAAGTTACTATTATACTGTTTGGTCGGAGACGTACATTATCTTTCTGCTTTTGTTTTCAACATTGTTACTTTCATAAAACGGGGACGCATTATATTTTTACAACTATTAAAGCTGCATGCTGCACTTGTTTCTATTGCTTCAATAGGCCCAATATTCGAACGTAATGCCTTGGGCATGTCTTTTCCATCTTTCGTTGAGAGCAGTTTCCAAAGAAGTTTTCACTTGCAGGAGGAATTATAACATACTTACTCGTTTGATGCCACTTCACAATATATAAAGAGTGTTTAATACAAGGACATGGTGGTTGTTTTTGGCCAGTGTTACAATATATCCTTCCGAAGTTATTTTCAAGCCACAACATCGAGACACCTGTAAGATACATTATAACATTTAAAAGCGCTGTTATCAATTTTAAAATGCGATACATTTATTTCAGTAAAAAAATTAATTTGATGAGAAAAAATAGAATATAAAATATCTTATAAAATATTAATATTTAATTATTTCAGTTTTAGACTAACCAGTACAACAATTCAGTATTACTGGTAATTAAATTATCGAAGTAATTAATTATCGATGATCGATAATCGATTCTACATTCGATTCCGTACATATATCTTGGTTTTAGAAGTAATTGGAAAATGATAATCTATTTTCAATTCATATTACGCGCGTAAAAAAATATATATTTAAAATGTATATATAAGATATATACTCTAAATATTATATATATAAAATATAATATTCTACCTTTACATATGGACATTCAAACTCTGATATTAAAGAGCCAGCTCTGGAGAAGACAGCTACATGGAATCGATTACCATGTGAATCTCCAATTAATACATCTCCTGCATCGCTAATATCAATCCCATTCGGGAAGTTTGTTACATTCTCACAGCCAATGCGACGCAGGAATTTACCCTCTTCGTTGAACACGACAACACAATGTCCTTTGAAGTCGCAAACAAAATATTCTTTACCTAAAAATTTGTATAAATGTTGTACAATGTATGTACAATTCAGTCATTCATTTGTAAATTACATGGTTTGTTTAAATTATTGAAAAGAAAATTAAATTAATTATAATTTGATTATTGTATTAAAAACAAAGAAAATTATGCTTACCACTGATAGCAATATCACTTGGTTCTCTCATATAGTCACTACAATCAAACCACCTCAAAAGATCTCCTGTATCACTGATTACGAACACAGTTGGCGACACACTGTCAACAGCCACAATATGACCTTGGCTGGTAACAGCTAGGCCAGCTACGATATCGATGTAACGAATAGCGATCTTCTTTATAAAGTGGCCATTCTTCGTAAATATTTGCATTCGGGATCGTTCATTTCCTCGATCGCATACAACAAATTTGCCGTTATTTCTCATAACGGCTACTTTCCTAGGATACCATAATTGTCCCTCTTCTTTACCAGGAACACCAAATTGAAATTTGAAGGTACCAGTCTTATCAAAAATCTAAAATCAATATATCAAAGATAACATACAACTTCTAAACTCTATATTTTATAATCTTTTTCTACAATAAAATACTTATTGCTAGCACGTATCAATATGTACCTGAATTCTATGATTATTTGTGTCTGCGACAATAATATCTTCATCAGTCCCCAGACAGAATCCATGAGGCGAATTAAATTGCCCTTTACTGGGTCCTAATTGTCCAAATTTGCTTCGGATATGCATAGGCGTTAATTTTGTATTCTGGGTTCTTGGATGAGTAGGATAATTTCCTGTTCCTGATCCAGTTACATGATTGGCAACAGTATTTCCTACTACTACAGGCATATTATGCATAGAGTCACCTATTAAGTCATCTAAATAAAAATAAAATATCAATATTATTAAGCATATACAGTAACTGTTTAACATTGAAGAAAATTTTTTCTTAAATATTTTATTAAAAAAAAGTCATAACTGCAAAATGTATTGTGTTGTGTATAAGATAAGCAAACTTCGTCTTTTTCGAGTAATATTGATATACAAAAATCAAGATAATCTTACCTGCCCCCTGTGAAAGTATCGGCGAAGTGGAAGAAGATAATGATTGAAATCCTCCGTTTAATAGACTATTAGCAGTCAAAGGACCCAGATTTGGGGTATCTACAATGGCTGGTGAAGGTCCACGTCCCAATACTAATCCACCACCACCATTAATAGTGGTATTTCCAAGATCTATATCAAAGTAACAAATGCAGTGATGATGATGATGAGGATAATAATAATAATAATAAGAATAATAATAGTTTTGATAATCTTATTGTATGTATATGTATATAACATATATATATATATATATATATTTATACATATACTGTGATAACTCTCAACTGTGTTTATCAATATTTCAAGGAAAATAAAAAAATACATATATTTGTAATACAAGTATATTATACAATTATATCATTTTCTTTCAAATTATATTTTAAAATAAAATAGAGACGATGCTAATCCAATTCTCATTTTATATCCTTGTTCTATATCTCGTAAATCCAATGTAAAAAATTTAGCCCTTAAAAATCTAAGTTTAATTTATCTCTGTTAAGATATATATATCTATATATAATTTTTTTAAAGATATAATATTTCAACCCAAATTTGGATTATCTTTTGTTGAAATATATTTTAAGGTGTTATTTAAAATAAAATAATATAATAATATGTCGTATAAAAGATTTCTAATTTTAATAAAAGCAAGTGTAAAAATAACTGATAATAACAATAAAAATAAAATATTAGCACTAATAGTGCTATAAATTGTGCAAAGTTGTATAAAATATCTAAAAAACTTAAAAAAACATGAACTAATAGTTCTTAAGTACCTGTGAATCTGTGGGAAAATCGGGAAATGTATGGGATTATGTCTGGAAGAAATAAGAGGGAAGGAAATTGATATCACTAGAGCAAATTCATAAATCTTTAATGTTACATTTCTTACCTTGATTACCAAGAGTATTTCCTAATTTTGCAAGAGCTTGTAAATTATTAATGGCATGGCTCGTAGAACTTAGGTCTCCAGCAAATAAATCTGCTAAAGTAAAGGACGGAGTTGGACTAGGATTTGAACTAGGTCCAACTACACCAGTATCACCCACCATCTCTACTTTCTCAGCTAAACTGGCTAACTGTTGTAGATTGTACTCTTGAATGCTAGTCAATCCATGAATAGGAACCGTACCTGGTGGAAGAGGTACAGGTGGTGGAGGAGGTGGGATATTTTGAGGACTTGAGGTTGGTGGAATAATGAATGAAGGTTCACCTTCAAAGGAGGATTGCATAGATGTGGGAAGTGAAATAGGAGAGCTTGTGCTGATTGAACTTGGACAGCCCATTGAGGTGGTATGAACAATTTGCTGATTTGTAGAGACACCCGATACTGTTGAGATTGGTTCAGGTTGAGTTTTCACTTCTAATGTACTTTCAGTGTGAAATTTTCCAAATACTTCCTGTAAAAATTTTTCACATAACTTATATATAATTAGATGAAAAGATATATAATTGGATAAAATGTATTATTGATTATGTATATTTACCTTCACAGTTTTCTCAAATTGATTATAGTCGGTTTGAAATTCGATAGAGAATGTTACATTATGTTTTGGCATATTTTTTATTAAATTCATCAACTGCGCTCCTACAATACGTCGAAGTGCTAAGATTTCCACTGCATCGCCATGTTCCAACAGTCTCGAAGTGAAACGACAAGCGTCTTCTATTTTTTCTGCAGTCTTTTCAACACTGTAACAAAATTTCAAACATAACAGAATGTTTCCACAAAAAGAACAGATGCCTCTTTATTGACAGAATATTTTATTTTTGATAAATATTATCAAAAATTATGTTCTTCTTTCTAGTATCAGTATCCTTTTTCTTTTAAATTATTTAAATTGTATACGAGCAACAATAATTAACAAATAAACAATTAAATTATATATATATATATATATATATATATATATATATATACATATATATAAAAAGCATCCATAATTTCAAGTTCTCTATTTGAATGTAGTTTCTCGAGCTCGGCTAATGCATTGTCTTTACATTTCTCTAATATAGCTTTGTAACTTTGAAAAGTCTCCATAATTAAATCTTTTGCTTGATCATGTTGTATTTGCAGCTCACTAAGTGCATTTTCTAGTTGTACTGTAACCTGATCGCATTCTGAAATTTTTGCTTTACTTTCAGTCATCAGATTAATTATTTCTTCCTTTTGTCGTGGTTCTGCATCTGTCAGTCGTTCATAATGATGCTCTGGTGCTTTGTGTTCCACAAGCAAACATTCGTTGCAAATGGGTTCCTAATCACACAATTTAATATTGCTCGTTTAAAATTCTATTAAAGACATAAAAGTTCCTAAAATGATTATTTCAGGCATACAATGTGTGTGTGTAAAAAAACATTTTCAGATACATTAATCACTATTTTTTTGCCATACAAATTGTTTTCTTTTCTTTTAAATAATGATAATTATCTTTCATTTTTTAAAAATAATTATACAAATTAAAAATTGACATAAATTCTTTTTTATGAAAAAAATTATCTATTCTTCAAGTAATATAGAATTAAGTGTAACATATTTTTTCAATTTTATTTTGAAATTACTACGAAGAACTATATTTATAATTTAAATTACAATATATTAATGATATTATTATTTTAATATATGTTGTAATGGAAAAATTACTTTTTGACCTCTCAGAATATATTAAGAGACAATTATACTATGATATGTAACAAATTATTGAAAAATTGTTCACTTCCTACTTACCTGGCACGTGTAACAGTAGAACTTCATATTTTCAGCAGGATGACACTCACAGAAAATTGGTTTGTGTATCGGGATAGCTTCGTTGGATTGCTTCAAATCTTCAAAGGCAATAACTTTGTGATGCTCAAAACAGCGCATGAATTGATGCGCCGTGTTGCAATTTGGGCACAAGAAATTGGCGCAATCCGAGCAACGCGCCACGGCGCTCTCTTTGGCCTTGCAGGAGGTACACAGTACTGCCATGTTCTCGATAGCGGACATATCCAATATATTGGTGAGAACATAGTCGCACGTGAGCGACGCGGCACCCTTAGAACTAACGGAAGTCTCTTGACGACATACCGGACAGCTTATGACCGAGCCCACCTTGGAATCCCCAGCTTCGTCCATAAGCAGCTTGTCCAGACAGGCCTCGCAGAACACGTGCAGGCAGGAGAGCACCCTGGGTGAGCACAGCTTACTCATGCAAAGGGCGCAGCCCTGATTGTTGGCCTCCCCGTTGCCGCACGTTATTTCTTCCAAGGCATCGCCGGGGTTACCACTATTATTGTAGCCACCGACAGAGTTGACATTACTTCGCTCGCCGAATATATCGCCACTGTCAATCTCCTCTGTGCCAGCCGCGACGACGATGCCACCGTTGCTGCTGCTGTCACTGCTGCCGCCGCCACTACCACTACCACCACCGCCACCGCCACCGCCACCGCCACCGCCGCCGTTTGTCACCGTCGACACCGACGTGGTTCCGGACGGAACAGCCATCGTGGACGATGCCATCCTGCGATGCCGTCCGCGCGCGATTCAGAAGGCGGGAGGAAGGAGGGGGAAGAGGAGACGGAAGATGTCCTCGACGTCCTCCAACCGTGCTTCTATCGCCTGTGGGCCCGTCGGATTGTCGCGAAGTGAGGGGGAGGGAGAGAGAGAGGATTCTTCGTTTCCCGCTCGCTTCCTCGATTACCCTGCTTCCGCTTCTTCCTCCTCTTCACGCCTCCGCATCCAATCGAGAGCGCACGAGGGAGATCGCGAAGATTCTCGGATTCTCACGAAGCGCGAGACACTCGAAACATCGTACTGTCGATACGCTCGCACGCTCGTCCGCGCGAGAAACAAAACACGAGATCGTCCAGGCTGGTCGACCCTCGCCGTGCGCGACTCGACGAACACGACTGGGCCGCGCACCAGGAAACGCACGCGGAACCGCGTATGTGTGCGCGCGCGCGCACGCGCGTACCCGCGTTGGAGAAAAAAAGGAAAAGAGAATCCCTCGCTCTCGCGAGCCCCGATCCGTTGCACGCGCGCGCACGATTTGCGTTCGTATGTGTATGCGCGCGCGACTAACGGTTGTGTCGCGTCTATATATATATATATATATATATTTTACACAATTTATCTTGATCGCGCGCCTCGGCCACGGGAATATCGTGCGGCTATCGATTTACCGGATCGCGCGTCTACGTGCGTTTATTTACAATCACGTCACTGGCCACACGCAGCGCCGTCGTCCTTGTCCTTCGTCGTCGTGTCGCAGAGCACTGAAACTTCCCCCCCGACTCAACGTTGCAGTTCGCGTATCGAGAGAACGCTCGCGGACTTTACGTCAATGACATTCCGAGATGCGTGCGTGCGCGCGGAATCTCCTCTTCGTTCGACGACGGCTGTAGCTCGGTTCCGTTATCGACGCCTCGGCCGCCGGGTATTTCGCAGTTCTTCATACGTGGAACAAACGAATAAATCATTCGAACCGAGAAGAGCTCATCCCCTCGATGCGGGAGTCGTTGGACGTTCGACGTAGAGACGGGAAACTCGCGCGGGTATCGCGAATCGCGTCGGCCAATCGCCGTCCTTTTCTCTCCCTCTCAACGTGCGATTTCACGCAGCGAATAAAAGCTGCCGTTTTATCCCCTACTCCATCAATTTTTGCTGAAATAGCGAATCCAACGAATAAACGCTCAAAGTTCGATAAATTTTTAGCGAAGCGACACCGAAAGCAAATTTAAAAATAGAAGTGGGATAAAAGTGGTTAAAATAAAATAGACAATAAAAACGTGTAAAGTAAACATTAAAATAAAAATAATAAAAGCGGGTTATCTAGGGTGTTTTTGCTAATTTAAATAATCATTTTTTAATTTAATAATTCTGTTTTTTAATAAATGACTCATGTTCATCGTTTTAAATGTTTAACTTTTAAAAATTTTTAACTTTTTTTATTTTTATTTTAAATTTTTAACTTCTGCAATTTGGATCCGATCATTCCTAATAATTTTTCCAATTGAGTTGCAATCGTTCGGAAATAATTGTGGAATTGTCTTCCAATATTAATTTCGGAACCGATACAAAGAAAAAACTGTTTATTACAATTTTCAAAAATTAATCCAAAAAACTTTATATATTTTTTTTAACAAATACATTGCAACAACTGCAGCAGCTACAATTCGTCGTTTTCTAATTATAACCGTGAGTCTGTAATATTCTACATATTCGATATATTGATTATAATATTCCAACTCCATTTTTATATTTGTTGCAGTTGATATAAACAGATTAACAGCTTTTCAACGCTACTTTAAACTGCGGTGAAGTAAAGGTAAAACGCCAGCATTTATTCCATGAAAAGGATACAGGCGATAGCGAATAGTTTTTTAACGCTGCTTTGCATTGCGGTGGAGTAGGAATAGAACGTCTTTTATTCGCTGAATAAAATTGCAGCTTCAGAAATGCGCGAGCTGATTTGTCGCCACGCGCGTTACTTCGTCGAACCCGTTTGCATGAGGCGCGTCCGCGACTCGCGTTTGTCGACCAATTAAAACAGGTCTTAAATTGCCGCAGAACGGGGCGCCATATTTGAATGTGAAGCAAAAGAGAAGATTATGAAAACGTTTCTCTTTCTAGAGAGGAAGAGTCCTTCTCCTATCTCTTTCTTATTTTTTCTTCTCTTCCAATTAAATCCCTGATTAAATCTCGCAGAGGTTTGATATCCAGAATAGATTTTATCTTTAGCGAGGAAATCCGTTTTCTTATTGTACTGTCTATAATATTATATTATGTATCATGTATGTACGTCAGAGAAACATCGTGCCAAATCGATGTCAGGCTCTATAAAAAGCGGAGAGCGAGCTTTTTTTCTCGTTCGCGGTAAATGTCAAATCGCGAACGGCCATTTTCATTCCGAATCGTTGGTCGCGTTCCGTGTCATGCGCACGTACATGCACGCATATGTACGTACATGTGCGTGAGTTTTTATGGCGTCACAGCTGACGTGTATACGTGCACACTGGACACATCGTGCTGAGTGGAATGATACGCAACGAGCGTGTTAAGACGGGGCGACACTTCACCACACGGCACGCAGCCCTCGGGGGGGTGAATTGAACCTCGGCACGAACGACCTCGCATAACCTCGACGTCGTCACCGGCGATTAATCAACGCCGAATGCGCTACGGAATCACGAGTTAGCATTTGAGTCTGGCGAATAATCTTTCTCGAAAGGTAAGTACTCGTCGAGCACACACGCGATGTTCGGGAAACCGATGACTTGCTCGTGGACCTCCTCTAAGGATGCGTTCAACGGGCTCTTCTCTGCTTATGACACATTCGAGAAAAATGTGGATGCAAATGAAAAGAAGTAAGTGAAGTAGAGAGGAGCACGTGCGACGACCAGGTCGAATGTGAAAGGAATTTGGATTCGTTATTTCATCCAGCGTGTCAAGCACTGGCTTGGAATACCGATGATCTTATTTACTTTTAAGTTAAAGGCCAGGATCTGTGTGTATGTCCTAAAATAAAATCAAAAAGCAGGAGCGTGTGTATTATACTCTATAAAGAAGTTTTTTTTTATTTCTCTTATTCATGTCTGAGAACTAATATTCAAACTGTAATACATGTCTGATGATCAGATAATATATAATTACATTATTTTGTAGATAAATAGGATCTTTATCTGTTTGCAGATGTCGTTGACATTTCAGCAGATTATATTGGATGCCAAGAAATTGGTCATTCGAATTTCAGACCATGAGAATACGGCGGATACTCTGATAAGTGAGGTAGAGGCTGTATGCGGACAAATTGATAATATGAAGCAGGTAGACATTTTATATACTTTAAATAAATATACATATTGTTATTGTAAGTATTTTGCTATATTATATTATATTATATTTTATAAATGCTTTTATGTTTACAGTATCAAGAGGAAGTAGAAATTTTAAATACAGAAGCAAAGCAAAGACCCCATTTGCAGTTGATCGCTGGGATCCAAAGGGAAAACAAACATTTGCGAGAAATACAGGCAGAAAATAAGGAGTTGAGAAATGCATTGGAAGATCATCAGCATGCGCTTGAGCTTATAATGTCCAAATACCGACAGCAAACTGCCTCTTTATTACGTCTCAGCAAAACTGATTTTTCATCCATGCACAATTCAAAATATGCTAATGTAAGTATTGAAAGTATTAAAAGATTTTTGCCTTTATATAATAAGTTAAACTTCGTAATTTTCTATCAAAAATTTTTATCATTTTTAATAAAATAAAATTGCTTGATTCAATTAGAAACTATATAAAAGACAAAAAAGGAATATAATATTAGTGTGTTTTTTTTATTAATATATATTTTGTTAATTTACAGATAATAACCAGTCAAGCAGAGAAAATTAATGAAATGGCAGCCGTAATGAGAACAGCCGCTGCCTTAGACGAGGAGAATGAATTGAAGGAGAAGGAAGCGTTTCATTCTTTAAAAGAAGAGAATGCCACGCTCCGAGAAATAGTAAATATTGCAAATAAATACGGTTCCTTAAACAAAGAATGTTCTGTAGAAAACAAAACCGTTCAAACGGATCCGCCAATAGATTAAAGAAATATTTGCTCCTAGAGGTTTTGATCTTTTTTATAAAAAGTTGACCAGTATTTATTTCACACGCAAACTCATGACATTATATTATTAGATAGAAACTATTACATATAAGTAAGAAATGTATGTGCAAGTTGTAGTATACCTATGCGAATTAAATATTTGTAAAATAAATTGTACAAGCCATTTGCAACATACATTTATTTTATTATTTGTGCCATTTTCTAATTATCGAAATTATAATCATATATATTCTCTCTTTCCTATATAAAGTGCAACATTTTTATAGAAAATTTTTATGAGAAAAGAATAGTATAAAATTATAAATCGTGCAGTTAAAACATTTTCTTCGATTTTATCTTAATTTTTTTCGAAAAAAACTTCATTATTTTTATGGCTTACGTCATAAAAAAGCAAAATATTATTTAATGTACTGATAAGCTTGTTGAAAGTATCATTGGAAAAAAGAACATTGAAACAGTGGAAAAAAGTGATTTTTGCGCTTCTAATTTTGATACGATAGACTAATTTGTTCGATAGAGGAATTTTTCATATGCTCAAAAGAAACTTCGGAAACTTCTTTTGCAAAACAATTTTACATTTCTGTTTAATAATTTCTATAATTCTAATAATTTATTGCGTAACTTTGTTTTTTTCAAGTGATGATCGATACTGTGACAAATATAACAATTTCATTGTCGGTATTTTTCAGTAATTTTTTTTGAAAGTTTCTGATTTATCGTTTTAGTGTATCTTTTTCAAAAAGGATTCTTCCGGAAAGGCTTATTTTATTTCTTTCGGAAACACAAT
The DNA here is from genome assembly GCA_037157785.1 of Cephalotes varians. Classification (NCBI taxonomy): domain Eukaryota; kingdom Metazoa; phylum Arthropoda; class Insecta; order Hymenoptera; family Formicidae; genus Cephalotes; species Cephalotes varians. The sequence goes on along the minus strand of JANQDE010000037.1, from coordinate 614,027 downwards.
ATCTTTTTTAACATTGTTCTTTGTTCTTCGAATTAAAAACTTTCTCTGTAGAGACCTTCGTTTCGCAAAGCGGCTATAAAATAAAGGGTGAAAAAGGTAACGTAGAAAAGGGTAAATTTAAGATTTAGAGTTACTTTTTTTTCAATCCGTGAAATATACCTTAAAACTTAAAAAAGATGTTTAAATATTTATATGCAAAATTAAGCGCAAGTCACTTATATAAAGCTGCTGAAATTTATTGCGCCACATTGTAACACCATTACTCCTGATATTAACTGAGTTTTCTGATTAGATATAGCATCTAATTTTTTGTATTGAGAATACTGAGCAGGTCATATAAATAAAAGCTTTTGTTTTGCCCTTTTAATTTTTTTTCTATGATGCCGTACTTATGAATCATTCTACACTGTTTTCTCAATGCAGACGACAAACAATTCTTTCTCAAACAAACAATGAATAATCAAAACAACCAGAAATGAATATTTCGTACGAACGCAAAAGAAAAGAAGAAATTTGTCGGTTCTATATTTTTGCTATAGCCCTACATCAGTGAAACAAAGGATCTTTTATGACGCTTCGGATATTTGCGAGCCGATCTTGCGAACAATCTCTCTTGTTTTTCCAGAATTTATATCTTCAACCCTTTTACCACAACTTTTTTCTCATATATTTTTCGCGCTTGACAGACAAAAAGGATATTTATTGACTTTCACATATTTATTCTTTTCGTATCCTTTCGTATCTCCGTACGTAACTCTTTCTGAAATCGTTTGCAGAGAACAACCTTGCCTCTCAATCGCAACAATAACCAAGTATAATAAGCGTGTCTATACGCCATGCCTTTTTTTTTTCATTGTTGCGAATATTACGTGTCGTCAATGTCGAAATGCATCCTGAGAACGATTTTACGACATGAGTTTCTCGGACAATTGTTCGTATCCCTTTTTTTATCCCTTTCCTATTGAGAAATATTTTTTCCTAAATTTGCGAAGAAATCAGATAACGATCCTTACGAAAATTACTATACATAAATCGCAATGCAATTCCGAAACAGAAGGTCAATCGCGATTTTCTGAAAACATGTAAAAATATAAAGATGTAAATACATATAATAAAACGAAGGATAAATGTACATTTTTCCGAATACAATAATATTTAGAGAACTGTTTAAAAAATGCGTAATGTCTATGATATATATATAATGTCTATTATCTCGTCTCGTTTTAGTTTACCATTATATTTGTTTTCGATACGATCTCCTAAGTCTATGAAGGAATTTTTTTCAAATTCCTTTAAAAGAATGTATTATTCTGCGTTGCATATTTGCTCAGTATAAATAAAATAATATTTGAGTATTCGACTGTCTCTTTCTGAAACAGCGAATATATCTAAATGTCGTATACACACAACGGACAACGGCCCATTCTATTGTCCCTCGCAATTACGAAGAAATTGATGTCATTGGATGCATTAATGGCGCGCTCAAGTTCACGGAGATCGCCTGGCGACTCGTTGCGGAGCTTTTCCGTTCTTCGCGAGCGACGGTCGAATCGCGCGATTAAATTACGATCAATCGCGTGAATTGCGATTAAGGGACGCGCTTCTCGAGCATATCGCTCGAAGAAATTTAACTGCCGGCTGCAACCCGCGCGTCCTGCGCACCATTAACGCACCCGGCTCTACACTCCAAAAGCGCATACACGCTGCACGCGGAGGGACGCGATGCCCCGATGCCAACTCGATCCAGAGAGCGGGGTAGCGTGGAAACTTTAAACCGGCTCCGGATTGCAGTTAACTATGGGGTGTCCCACTTCCAATCCCGTTTGGACATTGAGTGAATCTATGAAGAAATACGAGACTATACGCCTCGACAAATAAACTTGTTAAAATAATGAGAAAGTTTAAGAATCTATCTGATTGCCTTTAAATTAAAGACTGTCAAGTGACAGTCCGAAAATGTCATTGCTTTCCGCATGAGCAATGCGTTAAGTGATACCAATGGTAAAAAAATTACTTTATTATAATCGTGTAAAAAAATAATTGGAGACGTTCGTGAGATACGAATAGTATTTGCAGCGAGTCTATGAAATCTGACAAATAAGCGACTCTATTTTGAAATCTCGACCCCGCTTACATGAAAGATTCTATAACTGAGAACGCATCGACGACGAGATAAAATATATTACTTCCGAAGCGACAAAATTCCTCTAGAACGGATTTAGCCAAAGGATTAGCCTTTCGAATCCTTTTTCCTCTTCTTTCCGCTTCAATTTCGGATTTCCCGTTGTGAGCAAGAATCGTCGTTTTTGGAAACAGAATTTTTATTTTCTGTACAGAAATCTGTCGGCGTACCTGAGAAAAAAAGAGTATTCTGCGAAAATACGAGGAATCGAGCGGGAAAACAGCGATTCCGCTCAATCCCATTTCTCTTTTCCAGCTGTGGCTGAGACAAACGCGATTGGACACCCTGTATAACCGGCGCACATGCTTACGATCGTACACGCATGTGCACACGCACGTGGGGAAAGTGACTTACACGGGAACGGGTCGGCAAGCGGTGCTGTACAATTCACGCATCTACGCGGTTCCTTCTCTTTCGGGGTCCTCATTGGACAACCCTATCCATCAAGGTCATCCTCCCTCTCTCCCTCCCACTCTCTCTCTCTCTCGCACACGCTCTCTCCGTTTTCCCATGAGTCCTCTTTTTATACACCACGTTCTCGGATGCGATAGAAGGGTTTTTTATAGCAGCGTGCCCTTGGAATCGACAATGACCGGCTTGCGTTTCCTGCGCTATCTAGCAGCGCGGCACCTGTTACAGCCGCTGCTCCTTTCGACCCGATCGGCGATCATCGATTTTCTGCCTCTATTTCTCCTGCGGATGTCGACCTCTGTTGGGACAGTACCACTTTCCGCTTCCCTTCTTTTCTGAATTGCTTTGTGTTCCTTGCTAGCTTTGTATTGTTTTTTTTTTTTCAATCAGTAACAGTAATAAATAACAGTTTTTTGAGATTTACTAATAATTAGTACTAATAGTTTTATAATATCTGTGTGATTTCAGTGACAGTGAAAATTATTTGACTCGTAGATTTTTTTCTGAGATTATGTTACGCTTCGTCCTCAATTCTTCATCCTCAATTTTACTTTTTGCCAATCTTACTCGATCTTGCATGTACGTACAAATCTTATCGCGATACATTACTCTCTAAATGCAATTTCATAAAAATCAATCCTTTTCACTGCAAAAGTCATTTTTTGAAATTTCAATAACGAGCGTCACATATTTACTTTGGCAAGCAGATTCAGCATCGGATTGCCGCAATTAATCGGTCAACTTTGCGTCTGGTCTACAATTAACGGAAAGAGAAAAGTAAACGAAGTAACGAACTCAGACTGAAATTTGCCGTGATTCCTCGAGTGACTGTGCGACAGCGGACCTCTTTTTTTCTCTCTCTTTCTTTTTCCCCTTTTCTCTCTTTCTCTTCCTCAAGTAGTGGAATCTTCATGTGGAGTCGTTGCTCCGACTCGCTCGGCTGAGAAAGTCGTTGAACGAGAGAGCGCCCGGTGCATCGACCACGGGGTTGTCGAACGGGCAGAAGCCCGCAAATAGAAACCAGTTTCTCCCCGATTGCGAGAGGCCCTTCTTCTCGCTCCTCGCCTTATTTCTTCTCTTCTCTCCTTTTCTTTTCTTTTAACTAGATTCCTCCATCGCGCGGAAGTGTTACAAGGTCGCGGTTACGTGCTGAAATCGCACACGTGACCGGGACGCTTCTTCCGCAAATTTGCATTCCAACGCAAACTCCCGAGAAATCCGTGTTTCGTACGAGTGGTCGCCTTCGAACGATTCTCTCTCTCTTTCTCTTGGAGTTACACGACACTTTATACAATACAATTGCTTTATTTTTTCTCGCTCATATTGTAATGTAGCCAGTCGTTCTGAATTACGAAAAACGACATTTGCATAATTTCATACACGGCCATAATTATATCCCAAGATATATAAACGCAAAAAGATTATTTGATCAATGCGCTACTGATTTTTTCTCCCATGAACATTTCCTTTTCTTTAACATTTGATGAACCTTAATTTTTTCTTAATCTTTTCAAATACGAGAGGGAAGCGCTCGTCTTGGTCGTGACTCGCGTATAGTCGTAAGCCGGAAGAGTCGTAATCCTTAAAGACCGATAAGAGATAGTGGCAGTTGTGTGAAAATGTTCTCGCAAAGAGATATATTCGACATAGTTGGAACGTTCATGCGGCTTAAAAGGATTCTTCAAAAGTTCAAGATTTTACTTTCGGCTCTACTTTCGACTTACTGCGTAATCTGTCGCTGACTTTTCATGCTCGTACTTAAGTATTTTCCACACGATGAGCACGTACGGTCAAACTCTGTCGGACACGTTCCGAATCTCGATAGCGTAACGTCGCGCATTCCTGACGCCGAATCTACAGCGCTGTCGAAACGCGATATT
>JANQDE010000037.1:517934-609524 GCA_037157785.1 Cephalotes varians | reverse complement strand
CCCCCCCCCCCCCCCCGAGAACGTCGTTTCTTTCCCATCGTAAACTCAAGTTTATCGCATTAAACATATTTTTGGTACGATGATCAACCATTGAAATTGTTGACGTTCGATGCAATGTCTCTAAATAGAGAACCTAAAATTATCTAAAGCAGAGAATCGGTATGAAAGCGATAGGGAAGTCGCGACGAGTGTGTAAACAAAATTTATCTTGATTCGCTACCACTTTCGTGTCTCGGTGCGATAATGGCTCTCCCCCTTTATTGGTACAAGGAGGTCAGAGGCTGAAGGAACAGTTACCAAATCTCATAGCTGCAGTAAATAGTATGTGTATGACAACGTCGGTTAAGAATGCGCGCGATATGTTGTTAGATATCCGTGTTCCCGCGCTTGCATAAATATGCTTAAATATACGCTCTCTACATAAACAAGAAACTATGTATTCTCTCCCCGCCATCATTTCCCTAGAAAGACACGATTTTACATTTTTCACATTCTTAACTCGATAACGCACATTTGTTCGACAATGGTAACTTGTTCGACAATGGTAACATTTGTTCTCCACTGAAAATATAATTATTTACAAACGAATATTATCCGGATATTAAATAAGTTGCGAGCGTACGATTCTCGTGTTCGAGAATTTTTTTTCGGTGCCTAAACGCGCCGTCGGCCAAAAAGAAGAAGAAGAGGAAGAGGGCGAAGGAGCATCGGCCGCGAGCGAATAGGTCGGGAAAAATCACATGCGTATGGGCGCGCACGTGTGCGTGCACGTGTGCGTGAGTGCGTGCGTGCACGTAGCCAGCGCTGCGTAGATGCAGTTTTAGGAAATCACGCATAATACACGTGGCAACATCGCCGCCGCGAGCTAACATTCCACGTGATCCCAGGACCGGTTTGCGGGTTGCCGACCCACTAACACTCGCCTAATGCAGATAAACCCACGCCCTACATGTAGGGTACACGGTACACGTCGCTTATTTTTTATTGCGACCCGGGCCGCGGGCGCGCGCATCGCCGCGCGGCGCTTCACCGATTTTCAAAGTCACAAGAAGAAATGAAAAAAAAAAAAGTGTAGGAGAAAAGAGGAAGAAAGAAAACGCGCGGCGGGGCCTAAAATTATGCGGCTCGAGAGAAGGGCCGGTTGGTTTCGACGTCACTTGGCGACGCCAGCTTTGATTAATAATGCAAGCGATTCGACGCTAACTTGGATAATCATACGAGCAACGCTAATGTATTTATAATCGTTCCGGTGAAATGGCTGGGAGATAAGGCAATTATTTATCAAATAAATACTCGTTCTCATTCTGTGAGTTTGAGTACTTGACAATCTTGACATTGTCGTGTTCTTTGATTACTGCAACTGATCGAAAAGATAAGATCGAAGAGAAACGATATTGTCTAGGTTCTATTTTTATGTCGGTAACTCACGATTGTACAAATTTACAATCGCACCGAGCATGGCGTCCTAGTTTTGATTAAGATATCGTTATTTAAATAATAGATTACGCCTGTGACGAATAATAATAACCACTAAGTTTAAAATGTTAATATTGCAATATAATATTGTAAACTATATCTTTTATTCAATTCATAAAATTCGCATGAGAAAACTATTGTGATGAACGATTCATTCTTGAAAGATAATAAAAAAAAATATAAGGTTCGTTGAACGCAACAACGATGTGAAAAGAGAGAAATTGTCAAAGACGAGCAAATATAAAGATGATATAAGTTAAATATTAACAAATTAGAGAATATATTTTTGTTAATATTTAACTTGTACATTTTTGTATTTGTTCATCATTTGATATGAAGATATTTCTCAAGTTTAAAGTGTCTCTTTCTCTCTTTCTCTCTTTCTCTCTCTTTCTTTCTTTCCTAATAAAGATTATAAAAATTTAGCAACATATTTTTAAAAAGTATTGTTTCTCATAAGTTGAAGAGCTTAATATGTACAGCTGCTCGTACTTACTTGTTTCATCTAATTCAAATTATAAGGCATCTAGGACCAGCAGTTTGAAAATATCAGGGTCCGGCAAACGGTGAATGCTTTTTTTACTCAACACACTTTGTCTCGCGGGTAGATTTTCTCTAAGACATTCCCGTTGCATTTCACATCTAAATCCGGTTTTGAACGTATTCTATCGTACTTACAGTTATTCGTGCGTTATATCAACTTATTAGTATTATATAATTATTATTATTATCATTATTATATATACATTGTGCGTTGCATCAGATTACATATTGGAGTGACACAATCGCGTTCGTTCTAATCTGTGCACGTTATTACGTCTATAAGCGTTATTTCGTCGATGATTTATCAAAGCGATAATCGAAGTACTTGTTGCAGTCGCAATATATTTACGCTTCCCTGAGGGATCGAATGTACGCGTGCAATTTTGTATGAAAGCTGCTTGTGATTCGTCACGTGTCCTCGTATCGTCAGATACGAGTGTTTGTATGAGAGAGATGCGGTTATTTAGAAATTCAGTGGCTTAATGGCAGGATACCACCCGTGTTTTTCGTGACCGGATGATGATCGGCGGAAGTCGGCGAGCTGAGTGTGGATTTTACTAAGCTGTTGCTACGGGATTTTTAGCTCTGACTTTTCACTATCCTGCGAACAGGAAGGGAGCGTTTACGTAAAAATTATATAGCGAGTGTAGGGTTCGTTTTCGTTTCGTTACCTATTTTATCCGATCATCTTCATTCCCGGTTAAAGTCATCGTACAAGTAAATAAATAGTTAAATGATAGTTAGACAAGCGGTAATTAAGTAAATTCAATGCTTTATTCAACGTAAGAATTATCTCGCATCGAAAATTAAAATGTTACTTTTCCTTTTTATCGCGACGATCTCTTTCAAATTAATGGAATACAAATTTTAGAAAAATATTAATATTATAGATTTATTTTAAGTCTGTTAAATTTCTTGAAACGACGAACGCAGATGTATCGCGGTGCGACGTAGTTTCCATCGTTATCGTAATTGCGTGATATAATTGCGAGGATCGCGAATTCCTTCTCGCTTTACGCGCCGTCTTCGCGTGACCCACATTTCATCCGGAAGCGCTCTCGCTCCGTTCTGCATTTCGCGCAACGGCGAACGAGATCGACCTACATAACACCTGTTATGCCGCTCGGTAAATAGGGTATTACGGTCAATGGTTATGGTCAGCATTGTAAAGGTGCCGAAAGGCAGAACGGATCCGGATGGATATGCAGAGAGGCAGAGAAAAAGAAAGGACGAGAGAGGAGACCTAATTCTCTTTCAGGCATATGGAATAATTGCACTTGACGCACGCGGGGTGTGTGCCGGGGGGATGCCTAAACCACCAGACGAAGGATATTTTGTCCATTGTGCTGGCGACAATGTGTCAGCAGGTAGCTGATCATCGATCGGGGGTCCACACACTTTGCACGGTCAATGACCTTGCAATGTGGCCGGCAAAGGGCGAGGCCGCGTTGTTACGCCCGTGAATAGTCGAGGTACCGTCGAGCGCGTTAACGGCGCATGATGGGCGCATGATCGTCGAGTATCTCCGCGACGCTTAAGAGACGTGTCGTTCTCATTAACGTAATTAACTGTGCCGTTCGATCGCGCGCGTGCGCGCGACGAAGGGAAATTGGCGATTCGCGTGTCGCAAGGTATTCTCCACACTGGACGTCATTAACGCACCCGATTGTACGGCGATCAACGTTACGCTCGTGTATGCACGCGTACGCACACACGCGTACACGCGCGCACGCGATGGACATTGAACGCGCGGAGCCAGAAACATCGCACGCATCTCCATACTTCTCGCCCACGAAAAAGAAAAAGATAGAACAAGATAGAAGAAAAAAAAAGAAAAAAGAGAACTCGAAAAGCCAACTGCGCGATACCAAGCAGCTTCAGGGCTCATGAGGAACCTGTTTTCCTTTATAGGATTTCCACCTCGTCCTTTCTCGCTCGTCGGCGTAACGCCGTAACGAAGGGGGAGTCTCCTCTTTCAGGATGCTCAAGGAGAAAAAAATTTCTCGTCCCCTTTCCATTTTGATCGTAGCTGCCGACTTTTGTGTCGATCAAAAATTCCGTCTCGAATCGGAGTCACGGTGCTCGAGGTAGGTCGCAAGCAGCGGTCGTGAAAAAGCACTAACGAATCCACGCCTAGGAGGCGACCAGATAATATGCCAGATATTAATGTGCCAGATTGAAAAATGTCCGTACGCATATCTGTAATCAATATTTTTTTATATGGTTTTCACAGTTTCTGCTTTACGTCACGAAATAGTCGATAGTGCGAAAGTTACTAATGATTTCTCCTACAAACACAGGGGCAAATTATTTATTTTAAAAAAATGACATTTTATTTCCTGAAAATTCGGAGATTTCATAAAATATATGAAAACTGCACAAGAAAGAATATATATATATATATAAACCTATTTAAAGCATATTTCCCCTCACACGATTTTCTAGCATTCTTAAATCTCTAATTAGTTAGAGACTAGTGCACACTGAGATTATCAGCTCGATGCGAAAATCCTTCAATAAATGAAGTGAAGATTTTCCTCAGTCAAGAGATTTCATAAAGAGCAATCAATCATTTGTTGTGTCACACAGTACCGATGCTTGTGTGCACAGTTGCGCCAAAGAAACGATATCAGTCGCTATTGCCATGCTATTGCCATCGTTGCTATGAGTATATGGAAGATATACGTAATCATAGAAACTATGGCTATCAGCTATATGGCGACTATGATAAGCAAACAATCGGCGCCGTTTTTCTATCTACCACATGATATTGCATGACGTTTTTCTTGAGTTCTTATCAACAGTACACTGTTCCAAGTGTTAGATTTGCTCTTTGCGTGAAAGTCTTTTCTTACTGCCCTCAGGTAAAATATTGCTCCCTAATTGCTGCTTTTTACAGAAGCGTATTATCATGAAAAGAAAGAAGGAAATAAATAGGAAACGGGTTTTTTAGAGGTGAATTATTTCTTCTTTGTGATAGAGGGTTTACTAAACTAAAATCCTAAAAGTGTCAATCGACTCAGGGTCGCATTTTATTTACGATAGACATAAAACAGATGCGATACAGATGTGGCAAAGGTATATTCTCGTAGCGAATAATTTTTACGGTAATTTCTCGCAAAAATTCGCGGTAAGATGCCTATTATCGCAAATATTCATACGTTAGTAATTTACGATTGCAAGTTACTGAAAAAAAAGAAATTTTTTTACAAATTGAATTTCAGAAGATATTCCGACATATTTTCCAAGTAATTATCGACTGTTAATATATTTTTCTCGTTATCCCGGAAGATTGCGACTCAGTCATTAAGCTCAAGGATCATTATACGCGCATTACGAATCGATTTTCTATAACGACGTCGTACAAAATCGATTCGCAGACATAAAATTGTATACAGCGCGCCGTGCGCCTATATAAATATCATAACGCGATCGTGGGATGCGTCACGGATACAAAATACGAAAGACGCACCCTGCGGCGATCAGACCGACCCGCTTATGCACCGGTTGTTGTCATAGCCCTGTACACGCATCTGCCTGTGCTACCTTCGATATAAGGTAGAATTTCTCGATGGCGCAACAGGACAAAGATTCACCTTGCCATCGCGTCGCATTCTTTCTCTCTCTTTTTTCCCTCCCTGCCTCCTCTCTCTCTCTCTCTCTCTCTCTCTCTCGCTTTTGCTCGCTCTCGTTCTCTCGTTTTCTTCATCTTTCCAATCCCCTCTACGAAATCGTCATTGGAGTCGTCATCGTTGCGTTGAGAAAAACGCACGCCCGCTGCACGCATCACGTACGCACGCACATACGCGCACATCACACATACGCGCGCGCTCCCTCTCGCACGCATGGCCGTGGAAGCGATTTTTCTTCGACCAACGTCCGCTTTATCGTGGCTCTTTCCTCCGTTTTTAGACGAAGCTTGAGATAAGAAGAATGATGCCGCATATTTTCGGCCATTTTCGAGCGAGCGATTGCACGCGGTAAATAGATTCGAAAATTTGTGTGAAAGCGGCATCGAAGAGGATGTAATCAAAAAATTCTATGTCTGAGACTTTTTTTTATTTCCGATATTCAAAACTCATGCAGATATTTTATACATTTATTTGTAATTGATACAATATATTTTCTCTCGTTGCTTCGACATCTGCTAATATCATTTCCTTTCATGATAAATAATAAAGATTCATTGTTTGATCGAAAAAGATATAAAACCTTTTTTAAAATAAACCTTCTGTCATCATATTACCACATAATAAATGAAAGTTTAAAGATTTAAAGATGTATAATTGGTGTACTTGCTATATTTGCAGAGAGGATATCTGATAAATCGCGATACTCAACGTTCTTATTTTTTAATTTAACGCGTTTTAATAACGCTTTGTTCCTTTACGATACTTCGATACTTTAACAGATCCGTTAATTACGACCCACCCGGCTCGGCTCGCCACCTTTCTCCATTTCCACGTTATATTCGCTTCCTTTCTCCCAGGACTTTGCGATTTTCTCACGATACTCGAGTGGAAGCCATCAACCCCCGCATAACGTTACCCAATTCGTGTAGGGCATATCCTACGTGTGTGCGTGCTATGGGGTCGATGCTCGTGTGCAGAGGACTACGCGCCGAAATTACACACGAATACACGCACGCCCGCACATATGCACTCACGCGGTAGCAAACGGCGGGCTCGTCGCGTAGAGTTCGGTCGCAATTTTCGTGAACGTACACACGGTTAGGCATATTTCCCCCGTTTTTTTTTTTTCATGTGTTCGTCCACCACGATCTTCCCCTCGCTTCTTGCCGCGCGCGCGCGCTCACGCACGACGCGTACGCGTATATTATTCGGTACCACCATAGGCCTCTGTGCGGGAAGTTGACGTGGGTGTAGGGCCACGAAGTAGTTTCCATGCATCGCACCGTGTGTAAATACGCACGCACACGCGTGCACGCCTGCCTATTTGTGCGCGCGTGATATATCTCACAGGATATTGGCCTAGCAGCCGCGCGATTGGCCGATAGTGGCGAGCATAGGCGAATAAGTGCGTGTGCTGTGCGTACACGCGTGCGACGATGCGCCGAAACGCGCCTCCCTATCGCACACGCATACACGCACAATGGCGTAAGTTTTACATATTTTCCTTGGCGTGTGCAATCGCGATGCCAGAAAAATTAGATTCAACGAGAGGCCCAAATTTGAAATTGTTTAGTTGCAACATCAACATTGACTTCAACTCGTTCGTTAGTTTTATCAGTACTTATGCGATACGATTTTAATTAATTAATCTTACTAGGAATGATTTCTCGTTAACTTGATCACAAAAATGTCAATTATTTATTACGATGTTATTCGCGTAGATTAATTTGTTCATCGTTACCATCTATTTGTAATACGAGAAATCGCATGTTGCTTTAATATATCGCGACAAACAAAATTGCACAGACATGTGTTGTGCCTTTTATTTTTTTAAAAGAAACTTTAATGTATTCTGAATGTTTTTAAGTTTCGATTTAACAAAACATATGAATTGAAAATATTGTCGATTTCTCTCCGGATTTATTTTAGCATGTTTTAAACTATCATAAAAATTGATGTTAATTATATATATTAATTAAAGCGTCGGCGTTCTACAAAATACGCTAACTTGTTAAAAGTTTGAGATATAATGTATGAACAGCAGTTTCCTAAATATAACATGCAACCATTTCTCTTCATTCCTCTTCATAGTTTGTATGTGAAAATGTCACGGTATAGAGTCGCATACATACTCTCCCTCCTTCCTTCTCTCTCTCTCTCTCTCTCTCTCTTTCGGCATCTAAACGTTTGTTCCAAGCTGTTTTAAAAGCGCCTAAATTTTCCCTCGACTTTTTCTATCATGGACTCTCCGAGTCACCAGCGTGATTAGGAAGACAGAGAGAATTCGCATCTCAAATTTGTGGGCCAAAAACTTCTACGTTTACGCCTTCAGCGATATCCCCGATATTTTCGTCACGCTTCCGGTATGGCTCTCGAGCCGCCTGCATTAATTTATCTCCTTGCGGGGAGAGTTACGTTAAAAGTTGTCGGGGCGGGACCATGGTCGTGGCCTTACCGAAGGTTACGCCATTGGTGCCCCAACTGACGCACACGAAGGAGGAAGCTCACGGACTTACGGACTCGCTTCACCACCCCTATGACTATCGTCGCGTGACGGGCTAGGCCGAGTTGTGTTGTGCGGCCAACGGCATGGTGCAAGCGTCAGTGGTCGCCGAGCGGGCAGGAAGAGAGGTTTTCTGATTCCCGGTGCGCGGACGGGCCTCTCCCGTGCTGGAGAACGTGCGGCTTTCTCGCGTGCGGGCGCGCATGGTCCTCCACATCGGTGCGATCGACAACGGGGGGCGGGATGGGTGGGTGTGCGTGAAATAAGGAGTGCGTGCACGATTGTATGTGTGTGTGCCTTTTTTTTCCTCTTTCTCTCGCGTCCTCCGCGTGCGGCGTGTCCGCCGCATGAGACGTGCACGCATTATATACATATAGGTAGATACGAACGCACGAGGGAGAGGGCGAGCGATAGAGGGAAGGAGAAACCGCGGTCTCCGTAAGCGCGACCGAAGTGCACGCACTTTAAGGTATCCGTAGATTAAAGACTGGGCGGGGAAAGGAAGATCATATGGGATATGTCGATAACGACTTTGCCTTGTCGTTCCTTGATGATCTGCGCTCTGTATCCGAGAAATCATCCAGAGTCTCACACGATATAAGAGAGGAACATTAGTTTCCAGCCTGCATCTTTCTGGTTGCGCTCGCTTTTATTAGAACGCCGCCCAGCGATTCGCCGTCGTGAGAGAAGCGAAGTCACTAAGTAAGTTCAACGCACTTTTTCCTTCTCCCTTCCAACGCGACAAGATGAAACTAATCCGCATCTGTTTTTCGCTTACCGAGTGTAGTAGGATATTGAGGGTATTTAAATGATTTTTCTCTAATCTAATACATGATAACACATATTGCAACGTATAAAAAACACATAAAAATTTTTGAAAATTGAAACGTTTAGAGCAAAAATAGTAATCGGTGTGTGTGTGTGTGTGTGTGTGTGTGTGCGCGCGCGTGCGCGCGCGCGCGCGTGTGTGTGTTTGATCGAAGATTTTTAATTTATTGATTCTTTACCATTTTAACAACAAGATAATTTTATTCTCGCTTATTTAATTTTAACTACTCTGCTGTACTTACACTTATTGCTGCCTACGAAGAGCGAATTTTTCTTTTTTATTTAAAGAGAGAAATTATCGTTATAGATTATTTAGCTTTCTGTTTACTGTTCTATGGCTGATATTTTTTTTTATCTCTCTTTCTCTCGCTTTTTTTGCAAACTTTAGTTTTGTTGGCGAGTAGATCGGTCGAGGATAATTTGCAAGCCGACCGAGATTAAAACGTCAAGATGATTCTTTGGTATTAGACGTAGTTGTACGCTTCCACGTATGCAGCATTTCCCAGTTCACGAAATGTCTTATCTTTTTCTTATCGTTGTGCTTGTTCCTAATTCCTACTGGGTCGACCAGCCGATCAAGCAAGAAGTCGGTGAGAGCGCGTGACTCACCCTACGCGAGAAATGCAAATATCGACTGGCTTCCCCTCATGACGCGATCTCACCCCAGCCATCGATCGTTCCATTTTCTCTCATTATCTCAATCATTTGGGAAGGGAAAAATAGAAGAAAGTGACAGACCTGCGATAGATAAATCTAAAATGTTGAACCCAGAGGAAGAAAATAAATGAATAAATGTTTGTTAATTTTATATATATATATATATATATATATATATATATATGTATAGTATAGAATATAGATATAATATAGAGATACACACAAGTTACATATTAATTTTATGCATATTAAAGTGTCAAAAATAAATTACGCAAGGCATAATCAGAGATGAAGTAGTGTAAAAGTAAAGTTAAAAAGAATAAAAAGAAGCTATAAAACATAAATCTTTAAGCAAGCGAAACGTTGCTCGGCGAGTATATGCGTTAAAAAATGCGCTTTTTCGTCTTTTATGTAAATGTCATTATCACTCAAAATAGAGAAAATCATAAAATTTTTTAAATTTTCGAGTTAGTTTCAGTTTTATCGAAGTTACACAAGGTTTTAAAGAATTTACAAATATTCGGTACACAGTAAGATCGACGGGAAATATAAAATATTATTTGTAAATAAATCAGCTTCAGAATCAGATTCAAAATCAGTTATTCCGTAACCTAGTAGTTCTGTTCTTTTTATCTGTTTCTTAATAACCGAAGGCTTATGAGAAAGTAACAGTCAGGTAGGCTTACTGAAGAATTTTTTTTCACCGATTTTGCCATGAAAGTTTTATGGTCATATGAATGTCGCTATGAATGTCAACAGAATAAGGGTTAAAAAAGTCTCCACGTGTATCTCGACAATGTGTTCAATCAAACGTTATCATTCAAATGCTTGTGTATATCTAATGCGTACGAAAATATGACGATCAAATTTCGCAGGAATCGTCGCGCAATTGTTAGGGACTGCATTTGCGGATCGCGTTACAATTTCATATTATGCAATTTTATCCGGCCTTTACTAATGACAGCTTAGTATAATAATATTGTACGTATTAATATTAATATAATATTAAAGACTAATATTTCGGTAATACGATTCTAAAGAGAAGCAAGAAACTTTTATCATAGTAGATTTTTGTGTATGTATGTTTGATAAAACATAATGGTTCTTTTTTTTTTTGGAGAAAATTTTTAAAGTTATTTAAATTTGAATATACTTTTCGAATAATAGAATGCTCTTTCGACACGCAATGTAAATATTTTGCGACGTCTCGACGTTGTCTTATCATGTCTTTATCACCATGGTCATTTTCTAGTTTACATTTGTATAGCGTTACGTGTATTTGTATTGCACGAGGGTTTTTTTTTCTAATCACTTTCGGACCTTAAGATACGTAATCTTTGCCAGTTTCGAAAACAGCCTCAACGCTCAAGCATTTGGATTCTTAAAACCAAACTAGATTAGCGAAGAGAAACATGAAGGAAAAAATGGGAGTATCTTTATCGCATACGTCTATTAACGGCCATTGTTCAGATATGAATCATTCGGACCATGGTCGTCCTAAAATGCAGATCTATTTCCATTTCGATTTAAATCTGTGAAGAAATCGCGCGCGCGCGTTAGATAGATTACAACTTTCTAAATAATATAAACATTATACAAGCACACAATATATAAACTGCATTGCATAATTATTGCATAATTTTTTTCAAATTTGAATTATGTAAAAGAAAAGAACAGATTCGTTTTAATTTGTAGTTAATAATTAAGTAACGAAGAAAAAAGACGTAGAAATTTTACGTGTCGTAAATTTTTTGACAAATGCGAGCTCAATTTTTTTTTTTTGTGGAAATAGCAAATTTTAACACTGTCTCAATTTTCGAAATTATTTCTGTTCGTACAAAGTTAGGTTCAAAGCTGAAATCGTTTCAATTTTAATCGTCTTTATCTGAAATATTATCGATAATTCGACATCGGCATATAATTAATCGATATATAATTCAACATATAATTTCGAATTTTTGTTAACTTAGTTTCTAATGGCGGAGAGAAAGAGCGTTATAATTGCGTGCAAATGAGTTAATGCATGCATTAGAATGCTAATACATTTATGAACTTTGGTCCCTAGCATGAGCCTTTATCGCTAGATAAATTCGGTAATTTTATTTTTCGACGGTTTTTGGATATTTCCTAAATGAATCATGCGTCAGCAGGAAACTCGAGCGTTAGGGCGGGGGAAATTCGCATGGCGAACGGCATTTCTATCTCGTCGCTCAGTCAAATTGCAGTCGAGCGCATCTCTTTGAACAGGAGTGTGTTTGCCGCAGGTTCCACGCAGATAGACAATCATCCGGACACACCATGGCTGACTCTCAGCAGTACTGCCTCCGATGGAACAATCATCGCTCGAATCTGCTGAACGTCTTCGAAGAACTGCTGCACAACGCGGCGTTCACCGATGTTACCCTCGCCGTCGATAGCGGTCTGACAGTCAAGTGTCATAAAATCGTACTGGCTGCATGCTCGACATACTTCCAGACCCTGTTTCACGAACTACCAGGTTATCATCACCCGATAATTGTTCTAAAAGACGTTAGGTTTTCGGAAATAAAGGCGATATTGGAGTATATGTATCGCGGCGAGGTGAACGTGCAGCACGAACAGCTATCCGGTTTGCTGCATGTCGCGCAAGTATTGAAGGTGAAGGGCCTGGTAAATGAAAGCAATCAAAGCGGCACGGCACAGGACCTTCGCCGCGAGGATGCGATGAACACGCCGATGTCGCCGCCGCCGGCTATCAGCACCAGCACTGGTAATGGCGGCGGCAGCCACTCGTCACCGCCGCATTCCTCCACCGGCGGCTATTCCTCCCTTTACGGGAAATCCGGGGTCTCGCTCGACCGCGGCCAAAGTCATCTCGCGAGCTCGTTACCAATTACGTGGTCACTGCCGCAATCCAGCGCGAGTCATCAGCTTCCGACGTCGCTCTCCTCCTCCCTTCTCGGCGGCGGCGACGGCGGCAGCGGATCCTACGACAACGGTATCGAGACCTCGCCACTCAAACGCCGGAAGCTGCTGCAGTCGTCAAGCTTGCTGATGAATAACGACACGCCGATACTGCGCACGGTACTTGGCCAGGCTCATGTTGACAGTTCGCAGGCTATGCCGCTGTTACAGCCGGACAGCCACGAGTCGATGCACTACCGCAACGCGAGCAGCAATGGATCTACAAACGACAGCGACAACCGCCGCAACAACGACCTGGCCCACGGTGAAACCGTCCACGCCGATGTTTCCTACATGGATGAAGACGAGAGACAGCCGTCCCCGCAGTCCTATGGCGGGGATACCGCAAGAAATTCAGGTAGCGATAGCAAGTCAGATATCACATCAGGAATTTCACACACAGGCGCAGATTATTTAAGTTTGTATGCAATATGTCAATATCTACAAAAACATACAAAAGAATTGACAAATTTATTCTTCAAATCAAGTGAACAAAACTCACAGGGAGATGCGTTAGGGGGGGATAGCGTTAGAGGAACTACCGTAAATACTCAAGGTATACAAACGAGGAATACATTACAGTTTAATAGTCACATAGAAAAACTGTTTCCTTAATAAAATATTAAAATTTATTATAATATATTATATTATATTATATACATGCTTTTACTATAAAATTTATCGCAACAGAGGATGATTTGTCGCGACTCAGGACAAGAATAAGTTTGTGTAACTTTTTTGTAACTATAAAAGAGAGTTCGATCTATTTATATATACATTTTTTATACACAAATCTTTTTTTCATTTTTCAATATTATAATACTACAATTTCACATGCCAATTTTAAATTTTATAATAATATTAATTTTATTGATCTATTATAGCTGTCACGGACTGTGTCCAGCCGAACAAGCCCGAATGGAAACGCTACAAGCAGTACACCCGAGATGACATCACCGCGGCGATTGAGGCAGTGAGGAACGGTATGAGCGCCGTTCAGGCAGCGCGAAAATACGGTGTTCCATCGCGCACGCTTTACGACAAAGTGAAAAAACTCGGCATCCAGACATCGCGGCCGTTCAAGCGGGCGAGCAACGGAGGAAGCGGGGCTTGCTTCCCGTTTGGCATCGGCGCCAACGTGAACGGCGCCCTTTACGACAGCAGTGTCGGCAGTGCCAATGCTCTGTCCGAGAATGAGAACGAGGCTGGCAGTGGTAACGTCAACATCGAGGGTTTGGCCGGCACGAGTACCACGGTTTTCGAGACATACGCGAAGGTGACGAAGGATACACGGGATCGCGACTCAATATCAGACTCGATAGCCCGTTGCAGCTCGAGTCCGGTGATACGCTGCGCTAAGCAAAGACAGCAGCAGCAGCAGCAGCAACAGGACCTAGACGATCAGGTAGAGGATCTATCGGTGAGTCGCAAATCCGACGTTCCGGTGATAGTACCGCCGTCCACTACATCGATTAAAGACGAGGTGCAGGAAACAGGGCTGGATAGTAACGACTGCTGCGATTACAGCTAACTTTTGCGGCCCAGTAATGAGAGTAATAAGCGAGTAGTTCAACTTGCAAACTCAACCCGGTATTTAAAAATTAAAATTATCTCGCTCTAGAGATATTTTATTAGAGATATTTTTTCTTTTGTCTTTTACGATTTTTCTCTATATATTGTATTTTGAAAAGTTGCATGATGAACGAGAAAATTCATCGATTAGGCAAAATTTTATATTATCCATATCCATAATTTTTCTAATTTCTATTTCTCTAACAAATTACGATAAATTTATTTTGAGATGTTGAGCTCCTTATTATTCCATCTTATTGCTCTATTCATAGTTGCAGAAGTTTTCTTCTCGTATCTCCTCGTATTTTTTGCCGAATGTGTATTTTCATCCCAGATAGAGCCGAAAATCGATTTTGTGGAATATTCACCACAAATTCGATCGGTAGAAGATAACAGAATACATGCAGAATATGAATATGATGACAGATTGACCACAGAAACCGAGCAATATCTTCCAATCCGTAATCATGTAAATGATACATTTCATTTTTATGGACTTTACGAAATGACAAATATTCAATTTCTGCTGGCAATCAAATCGATTATATCGAAAATACAAAACAAACGCGGACGTAATTGATGCCAATCTGCCGTATTATTTTTCTCGAATGTGCTGGCTAATGTAATATTTTGCTGGGGTATTTTATCTTAGTTCTTTGGATATGAATTTTAATACGGCAAGCGATATACGTATTTATTCCTGTTTGAACTTGTTCGCAAATAAGATTTAAATAATCATAATGCGCATGATTATTAAAAAAAAAAATAAATTACTAAAGTAACGATAAGCTGTTAATTATTGCAAATTTATTGATTCGTTGTTCGTGATTCGCGGTTCGCGCATAGTTTAATGTTAACTTAAGATATATTCGCCTAAAACTTCAAAATTTTACGCGAATTACGGTTTAATGACTTGCACAAAAGAACGTGTCGCCAGCCAATGATCATTTTGAAATTTTCAACGCGAACAACGACGATGAAAGAAAGGACACATGTAAAAAGATAAAAAAAAATATATATATATATATATACACACAAAAATATTTTGAAAATTTACTCTCTCAGGAATATTTCTAAGATTATTAGATAAGACAAATACATCTGTAATTGGTACTGTACAGCATAACTTTCGGGAATAATTTTTTTGTCTTGCGACATATTCATTTGTGCGGGATATTTGTCTACCGTAATAGCATTAAAGTTTTAACAAATTGACAGCGAAATAATAACAAGGCTCATGGAATCTCGAGTGACGCACACGTGGTGTCTTCCTCCCTTCACTATCGTCAACATAAACTAGATGAAAAAATGCAGTAGTGACGGGATAATCTGATAATAATGTACTAGCAATAAATGCAAACATGGAAATACTTTTAGTACGATAGGTTATTTGCATACTTGCTGACTTATCATTTTATCATGACCTTCGTATTATTTTGTAATGTTTATTTGATACATATCGCTGTTAATTTGTTAGCAATTGTAAGTACTTCGTTGTATTTGATCGTTACTGACCACAGATCCGGGATACGATTGCAATATTGCTCAAGCATATCAATAGTAATGATAATAACGAAATACCTCGTGTAAACTACGTGTTCATTAATTAACGTAAGACTGATGAAATGCAGATTTGAAATATGATACTTATAACGTATTCATATGTCGCCGAATACTCAAACCTATTCGAGGCAAAGTATCGAGGAAATTTCGATTTGCAATTAAAGAAACAGCTTTTCTATATTTATATTTGTATTAAGAAAAATATTGAAAAATGCAAAAATTAACTTTTTACTTTTACAGTGATCTTCGAGGTGCGAGATATAAATACTCGAATTATTAATTTGCAATCGTTTAGCATTTTGACATTTGTGTATATATTAACGTAACGTTATATATATGTCATATATATGTCATTTCATATATATCATATATATATATGTCATTTCTAAAAAACGCACTCATTTTGTATTGTTTTCAATATTTTTAAATTTCACTTTAACGATTTTTATCTCGAGATATATATTTATGGAACAGAGAAGATAGACAAACAGATTACGTTCAATTAGAGACGCGTTACAGAACGCGTTATAATTCCGTTTGAATATGTTAACATAAAAAATGGACTAGCAAAACATTCGATAATTTTTCATCGATCTTTGCCTCTCTAAACGCAGACCAAAGCTACTCGAACATTTCTACCTCAATATATGTAAGTCATTCCATATTTATCGCAATAGAATTTTTTATAGAGAAGATATTTACAGAACGTATGAAATAATACATGATAATGCAGTACCTGTCCGCCATGTGATCAAATGCGCCTTTTAGAAAATAAATTCAGTAATGTCAAAGATCTCTGATGTTAAACTGCCACCGTTAATGTATTACGTAAGGCAACTTGAAGCTCTATTATAGATGTTTTATTTAAGGGTGCGTATATTATTTTATAGTCATTGTTATCGATACGCATTATTATTTTTTTTTTATACCGATTACAGAGTGCACTGTAAGTATAATAGTACAAGTAGCAAGTAAGATACGTTATTGTTAGGCTTTAATAAATTCTACTTCAATTCAGTGTGGTATACCGTGCACTAATTAGATTCGTCAAACGATACGACGATGTAAGAAATGTACAAGACGCTATTTTGACGACTTTAGAAGACTTTACGTTAATACAAACTGTTCCTCTCTCTTTTCATCCCTGTATGTTTGATCTCCTTTTTTCAACTCATTTAACGTACGTTTGTACTCCTCCGAAATATCTACCTGTTTGCAGATCAAACTGGGACAGTTTGTAGACGAAAAAGATGTAGTATAATAAGGAAATATAAACGTATATATCAATTCGTATGTATATGAGACGGGTATGATTCGTATATTGTTTTTAAGGCCGATTGGTTTATCAGAGTATATCGTGCAGCGTTGATACGAGAGCACATTTTATATAATCGGTATATCTATTTTAATCCACGTGTGTGTCTGCGGAGCGCATTTCGAAGCACCGACGCGCCTGTATGCGCGTCTTTTAAATATGATACATGCATCGTGAGGTTTTTCCAATACGTGCCTTCATTCGTTAATTAATCTTTACGATGTGAGAGAAACGCGGCGCGTTAACTATTAGCGTTGATTTTGTACCGTTTGTTGTCAGCAAGGCCATCATCAAGTTGCGTGAAGCACAGAGTCCGGAGTAATACGCGAAACTCAATTATCCTACCATAAATCTGATTTTTCTCCTTGTCCGTTAATCCGTACGATATGTAAATAGTCACAAGCGGACGACGCCATTTTTAACAATTAGTGATGTAAGACTGATTGTAAGACTGATTTTTTTTACTACATTGACTTACACGCACACGCACAATACGCGCTCCACGTATATGTATATATATATAATGCGCGTATACATATATATATCTAAAAATGTACAAGTATACACATCTATTTGTGCATATATAATAATATATATTATATATATTATATATATTTACACACTTGCTACCACGAAATATACGTTATCAAATCATAATTGTGCAAGTTTGTTACAAAATAAACCATATAATCTTATACATCGTTGTTGCCTATTAATCAATCCCGTTAATTGAGTTTACCTTGATTAGAGGGGTACACGCGTAGTATGTCGAGTTTAGTGATCCGCAGCGTACCCCGCAATACCGATGGTGCCTGTGTACACGTTCGCCTGTGCACTCATGTGTGTACGTGTGCGCGTGCATTGGAGGATTAGGGCCTTCGAACCCTGCAGTCACAGCGTAATTCTTCTACAGGGTGTCACGTGAAATTTCCTTTAGCTACCATCTTACCTGACGGCCGACGATGGAGAGAGTTTAGAGGAAAAAAGATCGATTGCTTTAATGACGCTGTGACATCACTCTTTCTTGCAGATTTACTCGTAAATTTAACAAATCGCAATTTAAGGAAATATATATCGGGATAAATATTTATTTTTAAACGCTCATACATTTCTCATGTATTGTCTTTAAAAAATCCGACGAGCGAGTTTCGTTGTCGTAAAAAATCGATCCGAAGCGAGGGTAACAAAATAATCGTACGATATTCACGATGATTGATCTAAGAATTAAGTCAATTAATAATTAAGAATGTATATAAAGACAATCAAAACGATTTCGCGAGATCTGGAACGAGAATAACAATGAGGAAAATAGAAAAGGAGGATCAAGCTTTAATCGAATATTTGAATCCTTTAAATGCATCAGGTGCGTCGAGAAAGTCCTAAATGACGAAACGACTCGCAGCATAGTTTCGGGTTCTCGGCAGGGATTGCGGGAGTACGTGGCAACGAAGAAAGACAGGAAAGGGAGGAAAAACAGGGAGGATGAGAGGGAAGAGGATGGATAGAGAGAAACACAGTTACGTCCCGCTAATAAGCCTCATTCCTCGATACGCGCGCGGGGAGAATAATTATGGGCTTGCGCAGTGCGCTCGAGTCTTCGGACGGCAGCAGGGGAGCGGGAAAGAGGTGGCAGGGTGAAGGGGCCGAGTTGCCGAGAGGGTAACCGAGGAGAAATAAAGCCCCGAGCCCAGCCGGTGAATGCGGCCGCGCGCGCGGATGAAATCTCGCTCCGCCCGCTTGTCCTCGTCTTTTACGTCGTCGTTCTTCACTTTGTCGTTTACATCCTCGTCGTCGTGGTCCCGCATCTCGCGCGTTGAACGACCGTCGCGGAACTTGCTGCGGAAGCGAGAGAAGAGAGAGCGAATCGAGCGCAGATTCGCGCGCGGGTAGATACGCAAAACGCGTGCGTGCGTGCGTGCTTGCGGGTGTGCGTGCGCGAGGTGGTACGCGTGTGTGTCTCGCGCGTGGACACCCCGGGGGAGGAAGAGAAAAAATCTCGGCAGCCGCTGGTGCGTTGTGTTACGCGTCGTGCGACACTCTCCGTCGACGATGGCCTCGTTTCACCCCTAGACATTATATATATATATATATATACATACATACATACATATATATATATATATATACATACGCATCTCGCCCACATCGCCTCACGTATCGTTCTCACCCCGGATATGCCGAGGCATGCGCCGTAAAAATCCCGGGATTGATGTATCGCAGGGCGCAGGTACGCAGCCCGGCATGCAGTGGCAGTGCATACGCACCGCGTTTCGTGCGTTTGCATGCGTTCGCGCCGTCCGGTACGCCTCGATCGGCTTGCGATCTGGCTTACGGCATTGTATATTCGATAACAGATAAATGTTAGGTTGGTGCGAAGGTCTCGTCCTATTTCCATTCGGGCTCTGTATTGGATCAACTTCGGAAAATCGAAAGAGATTGAACAATTCCTTTTTAAATGAAGAAAAAGAGTACATTCGAATCCGTGACAATTTTGCTCCAATTTCGCTTTAACTTTTATTGCATATTTTTGATAAATACGCATCAACCTAATAATCAATGTCATCATGTAATCCTAATTAAATTAATCATGAAAAATATAGCTTATATTTTTACGTTTTTACGATGATGCATCATTGTTTAAATATAGTTTAACTTAAAAACTCTCAAATGAATCTTGTATCTTTATCAAATTTTTGTTTTTTCTTCTTTTTTCCTTCACTACTATTAATAAAATTATTCATCTATAGTCATTGTTTTTATTTCTTTTCCTTTTAATCCTTATTTTTGAAATTATTTTTCTTGTTTTCTTGGAAAGATATAAATCTATCGGATTTAAAATTAAGATGATATACAATACGCTTGACATACGAGTGAACGTACAGGATATTTCTTCACGTAACTCTTTATACATAATTGCGTGTATTTTAATTCCCAGATCTGCATTTACTACCTGCTATGCATAGCAGCAGTGAATTTGACATATACCTCCGACTTGGAGATTACTACGACGAGAAACCGGGACTGTCCACCAGAATGCATTTGTCTTTCTCCGAAACAGGTAGAAAGCAACATCTCGTACGTAACATACATGCCTCTTAATTTTGTAAGAATATGGTTCTTTCTATCATAAATATCTCATAATTATTTAAGAACTGAAAGAGAGGGAAGAAAGTTTAAGTGGCAGCATGTATTCATCGCTTCTCGGAAGTTCTCGAAAAGAAGTCGCGGATTTTAAACGGGACATTCGAGATTTCTAAACTGAAATGAAATCTCCGCGATAAGCCAAAATGACATTTCGTACAATGATCTCAAACGTTATTCAAACTTTACCGTAAACGTTGTTAATCACTTTTTGTCATAGTCATTATAACGATTTCCGTGTTTGCATGCACGTTTTCGTGCGAAATAAAACGCGGCTTTCGTTACAGGTACTCTGCAATACAGGCGGCCTCGAGGACATCCCGGCGCAGCAACTGCCGGAGACCGTCGAGGAGCTGTCGCTGACGAAGAACAACTTCCCGGTGATAAAGGGCGATGCGTTCGCCGGTCTCCGGGTCCTACGTAAGCTCACGCTGGACGGCAACAACATCTCCTCCATACGGCCATTCGCGTTTCGCGGCCTGAACCGGCTGCGCGAGCTGTCGATCCAGCACACCCCGCTGCCGTGCATAGAGAAGTTCTCGTTCGCCGCGCTACAAAACGTCTCGTTGTTGCTGCTGGCGAACAACAAGATCCGCTACGTCGAGGGCTATTCGTTCGCTGGCACGTCAAACGTGAACGTGATCCTGCTCAGCAACAATCCACTGCTGACGATCCGCAGCTACGCGTTCGCCGGCCTTACCAACGTTAACAATCTTATCTTCCCGTCCGGCATCCGCACGATCGAGCAGGACGCCTTCAATGGCCTCCAGAACGTCGGTCAGCTCAAGCTTAGTTATATGGATCTGTCCGGGTTGCAGGCCTACACCTTCCGCAGCCTGTCGCACGTACACTGGATCTACATCCAGGAGAGCGACCTCGGCGTGGTGCAGAGGAACGCGTTCGCCGGCCTCACGCACGTCGACCATCTCAACTTTCTCAACAATAAGATCGACCTGATCGAGCGTCTGCACCTGCACCACGAAAACTACATCAACTTCTTGCGTTTCCACGGTAATCACGTGCTGGAGGCGCCGCGCCACGCCAAGGACGTCGTCCTCGAGGTGAACGCGATCAGCGCGATCGATAATCACTTCCCGTGTGACTGCCAGGCGCACAACGTCCTCGAGAGCGACTTCGCCCGCGGCAACAGCGTCGAGTTTCAGCGTCGTAACTATTGCATCTCGCCGTTCGAATACAACGGCAAACCCATGAACGTCGTCGACTTCGATCTTGTCGCGCGATGCCACGATAACGTGATCCAGGATAACCTGGGCTCGGGCGTCGTCGAGGTGTCCCGTCTCTCGGCGCTGCTGCTGATCGTCTTCCTGCTCTCGACGAATCTCTTCCGATGAGCGTACTTGCAACTCTTCCGATTCTTCGACGATCATTCAGCGCTTACTTTTAGATGTTCGAGGCGACGATGAGAGAACGATCGTATTTATGCGCGCACTTACTGCTGTACGGCTTGTGTTGAGAGGTATTCCTTCTTTGCCATCTTCCTCGAAGTCTTCCTTCTACAGCGGAGTTTTCGTAGTCCGGTAAAGTTGTCGAAGCGAGAAGACGTCTCGAGTGAATTACATTAGGTATATTATCACTATAGAGTATCGATCTTCTATAACTTGACACGAAAGGAATTCGCATTAGAAAAAAGAAAAAGAGTAATTGGTCTCGTGATTGGGAATAATCGACAAAAGACAAACCGCAAACTTTAATTAGATCTCTATAAAATTAGCAGACGAAATTTCGATTTTACGATATCAAAAGATACAAATTTAACTCACCAAAACGGCAGTCTAAAAAGAAATCTAATTTTAATTTCTAACATTGTAGATTAGTTGCTTTAAAAAATAATCCAACCCAATTTAAACTTTGAGAGAAATTCTTTGTCTATTTTTTCCAAATTAACCGCCATTCCATTGCGAACTTATAAACTTGAAAATAAAGGACAAAAACATTTATTAGCCTTTTGCTTTTTTAAATTCAGTTTTGATAAATGAAATCAATATTCCATTGCGCAAAATCCAGAGAGAATTAAATCCAGAGAGTTTTTTATAGATTGTTGTACGATGTGATATTTCCTGTCGTTAATTGAGAAAAATATTACTATTGAAGAGATATGAATACAGAGTTGCAAAAACTAAAAAAAGATAGCAATAAAGGAGCTTCTGTCCCCGTAACATTTGTCCGCAATATTATTCTCGATAATATCGGATCGAGATGCGCATAACGAGAGATTTATTCGCGCGTAAAGCCACTTTTATGAACGGAAAAAAAAAACGCGGTTAGTCATTAATGCCAAATGAATACATATCCCTTCGCACATATGAAAGTGAACAAACGTGATCTCACATATCGAGAAGATCGTTTATCTAGCGTCGAGAATGTTTCTTTGTTCTTCGATCGTGAGATAGAATATATGCGAGGAGCGTATCATTCTATTACATTTATCTATCTGAAATATTGATATGTAAGTTATTATTATTTATTATATAAGAGAATTTTATACACTGTCGTTTATACCACTGTCGCATATGGTTTAATTCAATACGATAAATTATTTGGACGCAATCCTTCTTCTTTATTATCGTCCGTTCTGTGCAATATGCACTTGGTGCTAAATATTTTACAGCGGCACGATCATTTTATGAAAATTCAGAAAAATCATTTAGTTCTCGTATGCAATAACAATGCGTAACAATAATACGGTCCTGTGTGCATTTCTTTCATATTTTTTTTCGCAATCAATTGAGGCCGCGGTCCGATTCATGCTCAGAGTCCAAGATAGCAAATTACGCGAATTCACAATCGTCGATCGCGGGTAGTGTCATGAGAGGTAGAATGTTATTATGAGCTTTAACTGGCCGGCATACTGGACCAGCACTGTCGCATTTACTTCGAATTTTGCGTCGTAAAGGATGCGTTTTTTAGAGACATTAAATAGAAAAAACGAAAGTATAAAGGAATTTTATCCACTAAACAAAGGGCCTCTGACTCGGTTTTTTATATTACATACAAGCGCGCGCGCGCGCGCACACAGACACACACACACGCACACACACACAGTAATTTAAATATATTAGTTAATAAAAAAATTTCGCATTATGACATATCTTGACTAAAGATAATATCGAAAAGCTAGATATACGTAAACATAATTTTGGAGAATGTCTTATCTCTAAATAGGTCCTATACAAATCTTACTTCCGGGTCCAGGAATCCGAGCTATGCGCCTATACGTTCACATCTGCTTTACGATCTCATTAGCATAGGCTGAGGGATCATTTAAATAATTCGGAAATGAGATGAAAGTATCTAGTGATTAAGTATACACGTTTAATTGCGTTGATACGCAAGTTCGGAAAGCGATCGAGGCATAAGAATTCTTTCTTCATGAAATTACGCGGTTTAAAAGGAATCGGCGAAGATTCGTCGTGCAAAATCTATTTTTTATCTTTTATCGAGAAATCAAATACCAATTTTAAAATAACTTTGCAAAATAGATTTGAAAACAAAATAATGTCCAATTTCGAATAAGGAAGAGACAAAATATTCACTAAATAGTATCGAAATTTTTCCATTATTTCGAATCTGTTTACTTTTGTCAAGACCTTTTAATCCGTGTAATCTTCAGGAACGTAACGTATTTTGAGACGGAAGTGGATAACAGTGTATCACATGCTCAACATTTTAGACGAATAATTAATTACTATATGAATCCTTTTTTGTACGCCTGTATGCGTATAAGGTCGATCGTAATATCGACAAAGTGAGAATTTCCATTAATGCGGAATTCTTCCGTGACACCGTTGCGCTGTTGATCCCGTGTCAGCATTATCTTAGAAATTGCTTATCGTTCCACACATTAGAAACCCCATGCGAAAATTTGCTTTTGTCGAGACCGTTAAAACTAACGCATTATTAATTAGGGCAAGGCATTGACTCCCTAAAAAGTCACGATATACGAAACGCTTCCGAGTTACATTTGATACTGTGAAATCCACAGTTTGTTTATAAAAAAATATTTATTGTGCCAACATTTTTTATTTATTTGAAATTGTAAATCAGGTAAATACTTGAAAATATGAAGAAAAAAGAAAGTATCGAGTAGGAAATTTTAAACTGATATATACCACAGAACATTTTGTTCTTTGCATAATCGAGTTCGTGAAAAAAATATTGCTTCATAGATAAAAATACATTGGCGTCCAAAGGCTATATATAAACTGAGAGTTACAAGGTAATGCTATATCATGCTTACAATTAAAAAAAAATAAAAAAACACAATATAAAGCGTGTTTCGCCGCCATTCGTAATGGAAGATTTGCTTGGCCTTCGGTCAGCATAATAACCGAGGACCAACCTAGCTTATATTTTTTACTAATGTTTGAAATAGCATTTAATAGACACGATTATTGAAAACTGTAATCTTTCATTGTAGTTAGAATGTCCCGTCATATAATAAATGGAATAAAACATTAATATATAGTCTCGTGATTTCCACAAATACACAATTTTCTAATAACATTGAAAATTCCATGGGAAGTTCTTTCAAAACAAATTTCTTTAACATTAATATTGTATAAGAGTGATATTACATTTGTCGTATAACAAATTTTTCAAGTGTGTTGATTGGTTACAGAACAGAGAAGTTCTTGAATTTCCAGAAATTTTCAATCAACTATAAAAATTTGTCGATAAACATAATATTACTTATGGTAAAAGATTCGACAAATAACTCTCGCATTATTCTAAATTGATAGAACTCGTAGAATGTAAATGTTTAAATAATTTAATATATATTTGAGAGTGCGATATTTAATTAAACAACATACTCTTTACAGCAAGAGTTTACTTAACGGTAAGAGTACATATTTCATTCTATATTTATATTAATCTAACACATTGTTAAAAAGCATTAATGAATTGAAACGGTTGGTGGATCTGGAATAGGATCGAACTCGCCAACACTCTCCATATATTGAGGATCTTTATGGTACGGCTTCAACTCCCAGTGCATTCGTGATTCCATCGTCGTTAAATCGATGCCAAGATCTTCTAAAGTTGGTAATTCATTTAATACTTTATCAGATATAGTTTCCTGTAAAATATCAAGTTTAATAATACGTAAAGTTTAATTTAATTTATTATTCAAATTGTTAGAGTTTGCACGTTGTCTCATAGTAAAATTAAAATATACCCTTTCTAAACGTTCCCAATGCAAATTTCCTATTGGGTATGCGAGTCTTATAAATTCGTTCAAAGTAACTTTAAGTTTGAAAAGTGGAGCATATTTTAAGTGTATTCTCCTGTAGCCATCCTCGATTGGATCGCGTATCCGTATTCGATGGAACCAGTCAAGTAATTCAGACAGTTTATAACGTTTCGGCCTGTATAAATAAAATATTCACATTTTACAAATACAATCGGGGACAATGATAGAATTGTATCAGTGTATTGTACTCGTACATACCCGACAAATTGGTAAGTCTTGCCAGCTGTGTTTCTAGGATTTTTTACAATAGCCGTAATACCTCCAGCGACATCGTATATAGCCACTGGTTGTTTTTCCGTCTTTTCACCCTTTTCCCATACCGGTACAGTCCTAGAAACAAATTGTATCGTTAAAGATCATAAAGATATAATATGCTAAAAAATTCATTTTTTCACACAAAATTACCTGAAATGATGTCTTAGTATGCCAGCATACATAGTTAAAAATCTATCCTCTTGACCCCATATATCCGACGGCCGAATAATTGTAGCCTCTGGAAATTCTTCCCGCACCGCACACTCGCCTTCCCATTTTGTACGTAGGAATTGAGAACCGCCATCCAATACATGTGACTTATTAGAAATAGTATTAAAGCAAGAAATCGCAAACCATTATATAATTTAATACGAAATATAAATGTAGTTTTGATCTACCTCCAACTCATCGCCCACGTTTAAAGAAGACACATGGATAAAATGCTCAATATTAGCCTCCTTGCACAGTCTCGCGAGTCTTCTGGCTCCCTCAACGTGCACCTCGTGAAAAGTAAAGTTTTTAGTTTCCCAATCTCGCCCAATTAGATTGATAACAACATTGGAGTACTTGATACACTTTCTTATCGAGTCGTCATCACGCAGATGAAACGGATGAAACAGGACTTGTCCCAAATCTCCACAGAGCTTCAGAGGCAAGCAATTATACATGTCACCCCTGTACGGTACTATTAACTGCAAATCAAGCGTGACAATCAATCAAAATACTGATCATATTATATTTCGGTTATGTCATTGTATTATTTGAGAAGAAATTGTTGTTATTATAGAAATTATCAGCTTCCTTTATTTGAATACGTTATATGTACCTGAGTGCCAATCTTGCCAAGACGATTGCACACATAGCGCCCAACGAATCCAGTTGCTCCAAACAGTGTGCATACTATTCCATTGAAGGAACTACGGCCTCCTGTGCCTCTCTTTAACGAAGCGGTAGTGGGATCTTTGATGACGCGTGGTTGCGACGAGTAATGATTCGTCTGCACCGCAACGGCTGCGATGCATGTTGTCTGCTTCCCTGAAATGCACGCAAAACAAGTGTAAACTGTTGGTTATGTAATTGTGAAACGATGTCTATCGCACAGTGTGTATATAAAAAGAATTATAGGCGATTTTGTAAAATATTTGTACACTCCGATTTCGAGAAAAAGAATGAATATTACAAAAGATGTAAGTAATGTAACAATCTTACTTGCTGCTTGTAGAGTATACCTCGGAATCAAGGCGGCCATCTTTTTCGGCCATCCATATGGACTTGTGCGGAATTCTTTGACGCAGTCAATTGAAGAGAGAAATTCAAGAATAAACTAACGTTATCAATTAGTCAGAATATGATACAAATATTTTCAAAAGATGTTTGAATGAGATGAATCAAATGATTTAGATCTGTTCGACTGGGAAAATTATGCGTTATAAAAATTTACCCCTGTCTTTTAGTCCATCTCATTTGTTCTGAAATCATATCTTGTTTTTACGTTCACAATATCTTCGTAAAAACGAGCTGTGCATCATGAACATTTTAAAAAACTTATGTTAATTGTCTCGTCAAATAATATTCAATTGTATTAATTAAACAAAAGTGATGTTGATTGTATATATTTTCAGGATCTGTTCATGCTTTATGTAGAATTATTCGCAATGTGTTTCGTCAAATCATGTCAAATCCAAATATTGAAAATTCATCGATTATTAAAAAATAAATATCAGGAAAATATATTTCTGCGAGAGATTCAATTTTTGCGGTCTTTAGAGGAAACAGTTCATTTACGAGTTTTGAAATGTAATCTTCAAGCGACCTCCTTCGACAAAATCGTGAACTACAAAAAAAGTAGTTTAAAATACGTCCGACAGAGGTTTCTGCGAACAAATTTATTCGCGTTCCGAAACTCATTGAAAATAAGCCACGCTGCGTTCCATAACCGATCGAAAAATGATTTTTAACATTTATCTTCGAATTGTTGCGTTGAAAGGCGCGAAATTTGAATCAGATTCGGTTCACATCTCAAAATATATTCCAATAATTTCGCAGAGAGATTATCGAAAGACACGCATATTCCGATTGTCTTCTGTCTAATTACGTTCTCTTGATAATTTAGACAAAGTGTTCTGTGCGACAGAAAGCGAATTCAGTTGGACGCACTCATTGCGCACCGAATTCACAAATAGACTACCATCAGAGAGAAACCCACTTCTCGGTGCTGTGATAAACGGCCGGTTTGGTTCGTAGATCTGGCCATGTAGTTCCGCTCAAAAAATGGATTCGTTAGCGCTGCTGTACGGCCTAGGAAAAGCGTAAAACGGCGGCGTGATCCCCCGTCAGGTTTCTCTCTGATATTGCTATGTATTCTGCCGACAAGTCTCTTCCGGCCGGGCATTGTTTTGTGTTGTTTGAATAGTGAACAAATGAATAAAACGTGTCAAAAAATTGACAAACGAAATTGCAATAATTTTCCATTATTAGATGTTCTTCGCACGTATTGCTTGCCGTAAACAGTACACACGATCTTCTGCGTATGATTCAAATGTACGTGTGTATTTCAATTGTATATATTGAATCAGTTTTTTGCAATTTCCATTTGGCATGTAATGTTGTAATTAAATTTAAAATATCACTCCTTTCGCGATATCTCAATTGGTTTGCGAGCGACGTGTATACCTTTCAATTGTTACATGTAGTTAAAGGGACACAACAATGGCTACGGAAGCTGTGTATAATTATATGAAAACACAAAATAGACCTTACAGCGTGAATGACGTAGTCACGAATTTACATAATGAATACAACAAAACTGCGATTCAAAAGGCTATGGATCAATTAGTGACGGATGGGAAGTTGTTCGAAAAAGTAAAACAAGGTTTATAGCTTGCACGCAACAATAGAAAATCTAAAATAAATGTTCTCATTTTGTCCTTAGGTTTATGGCAAACAGAAAATATACTGTGTTGCCCAAGATTCAAAGTATGACACTGACGAGCTAATGAGGATTGATAAAGAGTTACAAAGTCATGCCAATGAAGTCGAGAGTAAATATCAGGAAGTCGTGAAAGAAATGAAAGAACAGGAGGCACTTTTAGCTTCTTTAAAGTCGAGTTTGACATTGGAAGATGCTCAAAAAGAAAAGATTGCTCTGCAACAAAATGTAAAACAATTAACGCGTAAATTGGATGAGTTGATGGAATCGAGTGGCACTGAAAACTTGAGAGAGTCTAAACGAAAAGCACAAGAGAATCTGGACGAATACTCGCGTGAATATTTAAAAAGAAAAAAGATATGCGTCGACATAATAGACTGCATTTTAGAAAGTTATCCCGTTAACAAAGATGAGCTATATGAGGAAGTAGGCATAGATTCAACAACTGTATAATAATTAATGATAAAGAGTTCTTCGTTTTCTAAGTTGGATGTATTATATCTCTAAGTTTATTATATTATATTTATTTTTCGATTTTATTTTTGTTCCTTATATGTAAAATCATATTTATATTTAATGAAACATTTTGTGTTGAAATGATTAACGTACTTCAATTTGTGTCCATTTCAAAATGTTCATTTGCATATGTATAGATAATTATATTTGTTTTTTGCAAAAATTACATATAAAAATACTCGTGCTGAATTAAATATATATATATATATATATATATATATATATATATATATATATATATATATATATATATATATACTTATAAATATATTACTTTAAGTTGCTAAGTAGCTATGTGCCACAATTATTTAAAAATGTTTTAATTACAGTAGACAATATATATTTTGTGCGTTAATATTTTTTTATGATATATTTCATTATATGGGACATTCCAAAACTATCACATTTTTTCTAATCATGGATACTAATGTATAATATTCAAGACATTAATGTTATTAGTAATTTCTTAAAAATTACATTAAAATTCAGATTTAAGTTTTAGAAGATAAAAGTATTGAACTTTTATTTTGGAAGTTATCAGTAAATCATTGAAAATTTAATTTGCGGATGTATATAATGTAGGATCTTAATTGAGAAAACAATAAAAAATCTGCGTCAAAGTATGATTAAATTTGTAACATTGAAAAGTGAAATTTTTGTTTGTCCAACATATATAACAAAGAAAAAATAATGATAGTTTTTTTAATATCTTTTATGTGATATTATTCTGATATTGTTAAATGAATCACGCGTGCCATACGTGACTTTCTATTTACATGCATAAACTACTATGTATAAAAGATTGAAAATTTTCAATCAGGATATAATATATTCTTAAAAGAACATGAAATATATTCCTAACATAATATATCAAGCATATTTTTTGTTTTGTTGTATGATACCCCATTAAAGCAGCAACGGCATAGAGTGCTGTGATAGATATATCAGTGTGTAAGTGTCCTGTAACATAAATTGAAATAGTTATTTTAAAAAGAAGTGATTGTTTATATAAAATTTTATTTTGTGTCAGAAAATTGCATCTATATATCATGAATTAAATGATAATTAAAAAATCAATTCCAATTACAAAATTATAAGTAATAGTAGAGACAAAAGACAATCGAACCTTTATTTTCGTTAGTAATATAATTTAAATAAATTTCAGACAGTTTTCGCATTTTTAAAAATATAATTTCAGTAAATCGATTTTACCTTAACAACATTGATATTTATTTTTATGTAAAGATCTTCTTCAGTTTCTTCTTCAGATTCTTTTTCAGTTTTCGCAGTAGTTGTATCCACGGAATCTTTCTGATCTTTTGAAGGTTGAATTTCGGTAGGAACTTCTTGAGTAATATCCTCTTTTCTTTATCCTTTATTATTCCTTCTAGCACACATTTGCCGTTCAGACAGATCTAAAAAAATATCGGATAATAAGTACTATATATCGCTAACATATATTGTAATTATTTAATAATAATTTCTGTAATTATATATTCTTCTACAGTAAATATTTCTTAGTCTTATTTTTACAATATCGACGACAATGGCTATTTCTCAAGATATGATTTGATCTTAAAATAAAACAAGAAAATAACTCACATACAACAATAACGTATAACAAATAACTCACCAAACCGTCCCCACAGGGGGAACCTTCCGCTGCTGGCGCGCTCGCTCTACAATAGCCCTCAATTCCAGGATATTCACACTCCAAGCGAGTACAGACCGTTTCGTTTTTCTATGAAAGAAATATGTAATAGATTTTTCAAAATTTTCCCAAAGTAAAGTTTTGCATATGGGAATACACCGAAATTATATCAGCTTTAACTTACGTTACACGCCGCCGTTCCGAAGACCTTTTTACACTGATCATCCAAGGACATCAAAGTCCCGGGCAAAATGCGCGTTATCTGTTCACCCATTACAGGCTCGTTGTAAAGGCACTTCGCTCTATCCTCGCTGAAATAATTTGTAAATGAATATCTTTTATTAGAAAAAAAAAATTTTTTTGACAAAAAAAACGCGCGTACTTGATGAAATTATAGAAAGCGTCTATGCTGCACGAGGACCATTCGAAGCCGTTCTCGTCCAACATCAGTCCGCTGGTCATGATGTAGCCATCATGAGCCGGGCAGTCTTCGGCGCCCTTCGGGTTGCCGTCGTGACGTGCCCCTATTCTGCAATGTGAAAAAATACTTTTATCACCGAACGTTTCTAAATTTATAATTGAGCAATTATGTTATTGTGAACTTGTGAAATATATATCTTTTTCTATCTTACGTACGTTCATAATTATCTGTAACAGAAGCGGCAAAATTCACGTGTTTCTTTCTCGCACAGAACGCATAGAATATTGAATTCGATTATTGGCGCGATCAAATTTTCCTTCCGAACAAAATTCGTGAATATAATTTCTCGTGGCAGAAAAAAAGGACTATACAAAATGCATGCAAACATTGACTTACAGATGGCCAATTTCATGAGCCGTAGGGATGATACCGGAAAATCCACCGTTGTCCTCAACGATTCCTACGGCCTCGGATGATTGCTTCGTTGCGTTTCTGTCACATGCACCGGCTACGTACGCGTAACCTGCGGCCACCAAATTTATCATTATTTCATATTTTTGCGGAGGATCGTAATTAATGATACACGCAAAAAGAGTCGCGTTTGTTATACATGATTGGCAGATTTACCCAACGTCGACGTGTCGCAAAAATCGTCGGTGATCATATTGCACATATCTAGTCTGAAATTATCGGATTGTATTATTTTCTCGTCATTTACACGCGTTATGATTTTTAAGTGATTCCAGAAATTAAGCAGGCAAAAATATACAGAAACTATTAGTACTTACTGCGTCATTGCAACCGCCATGTCGTAAAAATCTGCTGGAAATCTGCTCTCGCGATAGAAGTAATCTGCCATGTCGCGTAGAGCACGATCCGCATCTACGGATGAAACTTCAATACGATTGTTTTCCAGATACGGAATCGCATCCTTGTCCTGAAACGACGAGTTACGTTAAAAATAATTCATAAAAAAATATATTAAGTACGTAGTATATAATTCAGAAATTGTTGTCTTCTTTTGAAAAATAATTAAAAAACATTTATATACTATTGTGGTGTATTGAATAATGAAGCTAATATTAAATTTAAAAAAAACTTACCATGGCTATGATTATTCCTGCAATATTAAATCGAATTTTCGGCGTGGTTAATAAACGATACCTCAAATCGACTCCATTCCAAAACGAGATAAGATATTTTATAGCTTGTTCGATATTTCCGCCAAGTAATCTGCAAAAGTAATATACATATATATATGTTTGTTTCAGAAATTATAATTATTCGCAATTTACAATTAGCATTATATATTATTTCATTTACTTGTAAATACTGTAGTCGGCTACTATTATGAATTCTGGATAAATAATGTCCGGGGCACTGTGTTTCACTTTCTCGTCCTCGGGATCTGTAATTTCTAGAGAAATTACAGATCAAAATTAATAAGACACGCCTAAATCGAATTTCGTGCGAATCTTTCGCGGAATTCTCATATAGGCTTCAAATAGCTTACTAAAATCTTTGTACTGGTCCGATGAAGGCATCTTGTACACTACATGATGATGCGTGTAGGTGAAGTTATCGTTCGTCACGTTCTTCGTATGATGCGGCTCGTAGAGATTGGACCCTCCGTAAAGAACGTGCTTCAGGATCCGTCGCGGTAGAGATTTGATGACGTATATTTTATTAAGCACTCCGTCCTTAAAACAAGAACGTTAGATTTATATTTAAAAAAAAAGAGAGAAACAAATATTCAATTTGATAGCAACTTTGAGGTATAACAGAGATGCAATAGAGATCCTCACCAAATGTATTTGACCGTCAAGAGTGGGAGTTAGTAGAACTGAGCTTGAAGAGTGTACGTCTTGAAGCATGACCCCCAAAGAATTCATAGCCTGCGACGAGAAGATAGTCAGTGAAAATTTTCCACGTACCCATCTCGCGCAGAGTATTTTTTCTCACTATTGTAAAGATATTATAAGAGTTGAGAGAGACACGTACCTTGGATACCTGCTTGTATTGCAATCCTTCGGGTGCTTCGGGATTAGACGAAACGGTCCACACGGGCGTATTCGTACTGGCGAGGATACCCTCCGTGGGATTCAAGTACAATTTGACGTCGTCATTGAAGACTTTCAGCTTTACCTCGTTCGTGTTTTCTTTGTTATCCCTCTTCGTCACGCGATGCAATACTGGCACCACTTCGTACTCAGGTACTGAAGGTTAATGTACATAAATTGAAATTATACAATGCAATAACATTATTATTTCATGATGTACTATAATAAAAAAAATTATGTTATAATTTTATAAATTATTGCTAATTTAAAGACAGTTTCTATAATTTATAAGAAGTACTATGAAAGTAAGATTTTTCCGTAGGAAGAAGTCCCATCACTCACCAAGATGATGCGGCTTGTGGAAAACGGACATCACTTCGTCCGGTGTCATGTACTCGTGAAGCTGAAAATACGTCTTTTGATTTTTCCTGACTCATTTCGCACTTCTCACTTTTACGCGGATAACTGAATGGATAACTGAATCAGACTTTACTTATAAGTTACCTGTTTGCATTGTGAAAACGGTACAGACCCAATCAGACATAATAAAAATATTGCGCGGAACATTTTTTATGGATGCCTTTGTGAAAAGCGGTCTTTGAATTTCTTGTAATTTCCAAAAAGAGATGAATTATTCGAAATTAAATAATATGGATTACAAACTGCGATTTCATGTCTTGATTTTTGCGAAAATCTCGACCTTCCAGCGAGAGAGTCCGTAACCCAAATACGAAAAAGGACTATTTCGCGCTCCATATAAATTAGCTAGCCGATGTTTGATCTGTGCTCGCAATTATACGGCAAAACACTTGTACATATAACGTATGATTTGCGCATGAGCACAGTAATGAAGAAAGAATTATACAAATTCATAATTCTTGTGTGTGACAGACGATATGCGTAAAGATCCGATCGTGAATTAAGCGTCCTATCAAGGTTTTAATTAGGCAATCTTGTTTACTGCATTTTTGATCACTCGAATTGTGTTTGTATTCTTCAATAAAAATACACTGTAAACCATTTTATCACGGTAAAAATTTATGTGAAGAAGGATAATAAAAAAAAGAAGAGAAAAACAAAGAAAAAATCAGATTAATTAATAAACAAAGCCATTAAGATGCTTAAAAAAACAATCATAGGAAACTGGAAATAGCCATTCACGATAAGCGCTTTTATCTATAAGAAGGTATTAGTAATCGATGTACAATTCGCATAACTCTCTCGAGAAAAAAGGAAAAAAGAAAGAGAAGAAGATAATGTGCTAATCGCGCCAAGACGTCGGAGCGTTGATATACAGCTGATTTATGTATGTGCTTGTCTTAAACAGTGAATTCTTATATAAATAATTAATTTTTCTCAAAGGACGCGCCTTCCCGAATTCCTCCGGTCCCGCTCGCTGACATTCGAAATATTTTTGCGTCTGCTCGCTGCCAAACAAATCGTTTATCACGCGCTTACAAACTCCAATATACCGTAATGCATGGGATACACTCGCGTATTTCATTTAATTGCAGATCCGCGTCGATTGCACACGCGACAGTTGATACACACAACGTTGAATAAAAAATATTATGTGTCATGAAGACATGTTTCTTGTCAGCGTTTATACTTACTACTGGATCGTTTGCAGACAATCGATGATTGATTGAGTAGAGTATCTCATTGCAGATCTCGCCATTGAGATTTTTCAAGAATTATTATTCAATTTTTTTCACTCACACGAATTGTTTTTATGTTAACTTTTTCTAGAATCTCGTTTATCACTGCTTCTTCAATTTTTGTCTAATTCCTTCGATAAAGTTTCAATAAGAATAAAATTATACAATTTCTTCTTGTGCATCTATTATTAGTTGTTGAAAAAAGCCAGATACAGATTGTATCCTTTTACGCAGCCTATTTTCGAGACGTGATTTTTAACATAAATACTTTTAATTTTAATTAAACAAATAAATATTCATGATACTTTTAATTCGCAAACAAGGAACAATAAAGTACAGTTACAATAAAGTATAATTGTAAAATATTTTTCATATTTTCATACAAATTTATCGATTTTTTTCTTCTTTTAGGTCAGATTGTGTAAAACATATACATATATATAAATATACAAAATAATATGAAAGTTTTCTTTCTGAAAATTCGGGCTTTCACACAAATATTTTATATCTCTCTTACATAATTTATACATATAATTATATTATATAAATTATACTCATATGTGGATAGGAAGAAGATGAAAAATGTTTTAATTATTCCCATTTATTGTCTTGCGCTATACAATTCCGTAATTTCCGAATGGCTTTATCCGCGCGCGGTTGCGCACGTTTTTACGCTCGCGAGGAATATATGCACGACGCATCCGTGTCTGTGTAACGAGTCTTTCGCGAGATCACTTCTTATCGAATAAATATGAACGCAGCCGAAATCTCTATCGTATTGATTGACAGTCCGCTCCTTTTTAGAGATTCACTACATTGTTCGGTACAATCTTGGTACTGCAAGAATTACGTATCTGGAGATGCGCGAGACACGCAGAACTTTGAGAGTGATCGAATGTGATCATCGCGATCGAGGAACCGCACGAGGATCTAATGGAGGTTTTCTACCCGCGAAAAAGAGAAAGAGAAAGAGACAGAGACGAAACGAGTGCGAAAGATCTTTCCCGAGCTCCTCCCGTTCCGTCCGATGCGGCGTTTTTCTGAATGCTGTGTTACGACGGCGAGAAGCGACAGGGCGTCTGATAAAATCATCATCCGTGGCGGATGACGTCTTCGAGCAAACTATCGAATCAATTTTTCTTTTTTATTTTTTTTTGTCCTTAATGTCATTATTTAGTCAGCACAGATAGTCTTCAGGGACGCGCAGCAGCGACTCTTCACAGATTGTAGATGGCACAGCCATGTTCTCAGCCTGTCAATCAGCTCCGCGCAATCTGACCCCACGTCCGTGCATTCACCGACCTCTGTTCCTGAAAGCAGACGGATGGATTGTACGAAACGCGATTTGAATACATACGTAGCGTTAGAGTAGTTTGAACATAATGCATATCAGCCTGGAATAGAATGGAGTTGGTGCAACAACGTAAAATTATTAGTAATCCCATCCGTGGTAACTATAGTACACTTATCGTCATTTCGGCGTCCACAGAGTTTATTACATACATAAAAATATTATACATGTATTCATGTTTCACTGTCTCACTAGTGAATTTGTTGCAGAGAGATGTAAAGGGCGACGGGCTTCACGTTTGCGATGCTTATGTGCATCTTTGTCGAAGACACGAGAGCTATACAGGCTCTTCACTTCTATCGGATTAACATTGCAAATTTTCATTCGCAATTTTTAAAGATTGATCCGATAGAAGAGAGAGAAAGAGAGAGAGAGAGAGAAAGATGTTTACAAAAAGACATACAAAATATATACAAAAAAGATAAACTGTTAAAACTCCGAGTTAATCAATATTATTACATTTCGATGAAATTGGGGAACCAGTGTTAACAAAAAAGACTTAACGATAATCGATATTAAAGATCTTTGTTGATTTATGAGATCGGTTGTATGAGATAGAAATTCAGTTTATGACACTTTTCATTAGTGATATTAAAAGAAACACACATAGAGAAAATATATATTACATAGAATGATAAAACAGCCTTCAAATATCGGCGGATATTATTAGAAAACTGATGAACAGAGACGTGTCGGAACTAATGTCTCTCGAAAAGTTCCTCGCGGGCAGAATTCGCCGCTGAAGACGGAAATAAGAGAGACACAGAGAGAAGACTATTGGATTCCGAAAATCTGTCACGGCAAGAGACAATCATGCAAAATTAAAGACTCGTCCCGAGAGTCGGAGAAGAAGATATAGAGAGAAGAAAAAAAAGATACAGGATCTAGTTCAGGATTCTCTTACCGCGGCCGTCATTTCGATGGCCGTTCTGATATCCTTTGGTCGTCGGGGAAAGCGACATCACGCTGACCGTGCTCTTATACTTGAATGGACTAACTTTCGCACCGTAAGTAACCTTCGGAGTGGTACTGACAGTGTAATACGAGTTGAAGAAATTGATGCTTCTCCTGGTGGTGGTGCTAACGCCGCCACCAATGCCGTTATTATTATTGCTATTATTATATTTAGTCTTGTATCGATCGGTGTATAAATTATTGATAACTGTCCGCGTGTATTTTGACTCCGTCGTTGCAAACGGATTTGTTACGCGTTTGTAAGGATAAGTCGACGTTCTTATCGTCGTCGTCATTGTCGTCGGTGTCGACAATGTTACGTCGGTTACGCTCGATAATGGCATGCTCTGTGTTGTTTCCCATGGGTACCTGTGTGGCATATTATCATGGCATTACTACATATAGTGCTGCATTTGCATATCTGCGCACTGTTCTGCTAAATGAAGGCGTCCTTATCGGCAAACTAAAGTTAACAGTTTTTCATCGTAAATATGTTGAGTCGCACTTAACTCGTATTGAAGTTACAATATACTAAAATGCACGAATGGGTCATCTAAGAATACACTTGTCGATATTGTTAAATAAAAGTCGCTGACGTAATTTCAACCCTCAAAACAAGAGCAGTCGCTCGAATTCTCGGATCATTACCTGTAGTCTGTATTGTTATAATGAGCGAATATCGGCCGGGTGTGTATTGCGGAATTGAATACGCCGTCCCGGCGTACATACGTCGGAATGTTCTGCGTATAATCCGGTATTATATTCTCGTGCTCTGCCACGCACTTCCCGTTCAGGCAGTACTAGAAATCAAACGATCAAACGATTAAACAACTGTGTAAAGACATCTAGGAAAGATATATGTCAAATATTGTTATCTCGGTACTATTATGTAAAATTACGTGATATCGCGTACATCGTCGGCACTAGCCAAGATTTATGAGATCACTTACGATGTAATTACAATTATGCGTGACATGTCGCGGAAGCTATACCGTCATGCAAACTGCATTATATATACATTAATGAGAATGTCATGTGCCGAGGGAGATATTTCTTTTTAACAGATACAAGATATTCTATTGTTATTGTGTGCGTCTGCAAAGCGTGTAGCCTCTTTCTCATTTTACCTGACCATCCCCGCATGGCGAACCTTCCGCTGCTGGACGATACGCGACGCAATATCCGGATCCGGAGTCGAAACAGAAGAGCTGAGCGCAAACTCGATCGTCTTTCTAAATATACGCGAAATATAAATAGTTAAAAATATAAAAATAGACAAACAAATAGATGTAAATGTGATAAATATGATGAGAATAAATTTAAATCAAATTCTATCACAATTTAGTATCCTATATAAAGTTCTATTAAATCAAAGCAAAAAGGACTATCTTAGAAATTATTAGAATTAAGCAAACTTTGTTTTACAAAGACTAATACGTACGAAACAAGCGCTTGTTCCACGATCTTTCCGACATTGCGCATCTAAAGATAGGAGTTTTCCCGGAAGCACTCTGGGCAACGCCTCATCTTCATGAGGCGCATTGTACAAGCAGGTCGCTGTATCACCACTAAAAATAAAAAAAAGATTGCGTGGATTTAATAACTTCTTGCTATTTGCTTCTATAATCCGTGAACAGCATAGGTATATTTCATCTTAATAATCTGATTT
Source organism: Cephalotes varians (assembly GCA_037157785.1). Taxonomy (NCBI): domain Eukaryota; kingdom Metazoa; phylum Arthropoda; class Insecta; order Hymenoptera; family Formicidae; genus Cephalotes; species Cephalotes varians. Next base: position 570,615 of record JANQDE010000037.1, on the reverse strand, counting down.
ATTTATTTATACCTAGTAAGCAGCTTTGTAAAAAATTATGAAAACTGTCAATATACTATATAATGTTAAAGTCAATTTAAGAGATAAAAGAAACGGAAAAGTAATAATATAAAAAGTTCTCCCACGTTTTCTGACGATAGATCGCGTTCTAAAGTCAACGTCGCACGCAGGACTTACTTTAGAAAATGATGGAAAGAGGACACGCTGCAGTGAGACCATTTGAAGCCCTTCTCAGTGTGCCTAAGATCGCTCATGATGTATCCGTCTTCCCAACGACACTTTTCGGCGCCTGGTCCACCCAGGTAGCTGGGTGGTGGTGAACCGTCGTGAACGGCACCCAGTCTATCGTGCAAGACATATTTTATTCTTTTAGCGATATCAATCCATCTCGTTTTAAATAAAAGAAGACGGACGCGCAGAGATAAAAGCGGGAACGGAAAGGCAAGATAAAATTAAATTAATTAAAATTTATGAATGCTTACAGGTGGCCGACCTCGTGTGCAGCGACGATGATACCGCTGAATCCGCCGGTATCTTCGATGATAGCGACCGAATTCACCTTCTCGAGACGCTTATTCACGACGCACGCCCCGCCGACGTACGCGAATCCTGTGCAGAGGAGACTCTTTAGCATGCCTCGTGTTTGCGTCCCCCGGCTAAGTGCATACATCGAATGGTAGCGCTACTTCATTACTACCAGAATCATATTCTGTATTAACGCAAGCTGTCTCGTTAAATTAGCGACAGAAGCGTGTCTCCACCGTAAACATTCGTTAACGTTAATCTATTTCTTTAAATCTCGGGACCTTGCAGGTCCACCAAGATCTGCGATTACTCTCAGCGTAATTCGCGTCGAATAATATTCAAGCTTCAATATTTACGTTTGCGTTTACGGTGAAGAAACGCGCTTTGTTAATACACCATAGACGTAGTATTTCGAGCTTTCGCTCTACGAAGATTAATATTATTAATCCGATTAGATAAATGTTAAAAACGAGTAGTTATGTCGATATATATGTGGCATGCATCTGGAGTTAATTTCGTCGCCCAATGATTATTGAGAGAGTTAGCGTTTACGTTCGAGATGCTGTGTGGCGAATCGACCGATCAACGGATCGGGATGTTGATCGCGCCTTTTTTTCCTCGTTTCCCCGATTTAATATCGATTGATTACGGAGAAATAGGCGCATCTCTCTTTAGTGTTGCTGTGATTTCAGAGACTTACCAAAGACCACGATCCGTGACAGCGTAATGCAGCCAAAGGTATACAAGAGTCATGAATTATTATTCAGGAGAGATACAGAATAAAGAGCGCAGGCGATGTAAAAAGAAAAAAAGAGAATAAAGACGGGAGGAGAAATTGAATTTTGAGCGACTGTTTCGTTTCTCGCCACAAGCGAGATGCGTGTATCACGCGAAACGCGATACTCGATGTATAAAAGACTGTAAAACGATAGTATGTACATAAAATGCGGAAATAGTAACAATCGTGTAGATACAGTGGCGGATTACAATGGAATTGCCGTTAGATTTCGTTATATTTCGCATTCGTGCATCATTTTTATCAGCGATATTGAACCAATTGCCAAAACTTAAGGCAATTAGTCAAATTGCTTTGAATTGCCAAAATCATCTTGATCCGCCATTGTATAGATACCTATAGAGCGTATGCGAAATATGTAGATATAAACACATATAGAAGTAGGTTTAAGCAAACTGTGCAAAAGTAGCAATTGCTTGACGCATTCTCGTTGCTGAATTGAAATCTGTATGATGCGCGTATGCCGAAAATCATTACGTAAGAAGTGAAATATGAGGCATTAGAAATAAAGTATATTTATTCAGTTGAGTAAAGTATGTAACAGGGAGCTCACTTTGAGTAACTTTTATATCATTGCCTTTTAAGTCTCGAAAAATTGAACATAGTAAATAAAACTTTAAACGTTTCTATTCTGACTGTCGACTTTCAACAAAGTTTATCAATTTTTCCTTTATTTATTTGTATTTCCTTCATTTATTTGTATTGCTTTAACTCGCGCTAAATATCGACATACTGGAAATCTGGAAGTTGAAACTTTGTAAGGCAGTGCGTAATGTGCAAGACTTAAAGTTGAGAAAGCTAAAAAAACAATAGTTCCCTTCTTCTTGAGCCGAAAAAAAAACGTACCTGCGGTTCCTCTATTGCACACATCATTCGCGTATTGCCTCCTGCACATATCTAATCTGCAATGCAACAAAAATACTCTTTATCATAGATTTATATACTCGGTGACGTTTCTGACCTGGTCACGGGACAGGCAATATTCAGACGACGGGGAAGACATCGCTCTATTAATCCTTTTGCGATACTGTACAAGAGAATGATAAAAAGACCATGTCAGGATAAATGCGTGGAATCGTCGCACGAACGAATTTGGAACGATTCAATTCGTTCAGTTCTCTGGATTTCTCGCGGATTGGAACTAAATGATAATCATCCTCTCGAGAAACTGTGACCGCCACGTATAAAAGTGTATCACACTACCCTGAGAGAAAGTTCCATATCCTTGCGATAATCAGTAAATGCGGAATTTGCGTGTCGAAAGCAAACACCCGCGAAGCGAACGTCGCAAAAAATCAGAACCGGCACAATTTTGGCGTGATCGAATTTTGATACTTCAAACACGCGGAAACGATCTTCGCAGTGGCGCCAATATTGTGTCGGTTTTAATCCTTGTCGGAAATTTTTCGTACAAAAAAAATAAAAAAAATAGAAACTTCTTTCCCGAGGCAGCTTCGGAGAAACGCGTGTTGCGGAAGCGCGCGTGTGGCTAATGAAATGTTTAAAAAAAATGAATAAATAAATGAAAGCAAAAAACACGCCGTATGCATCCGTGCGTGAATAAATGCTCGCCTATTAAACGGTGAACTCGTGTCGATTAATCAATTTCGTACGATTTCGAGCTGGGATTTCGATTAAGCGCGACAGGCGTCGCGGTTTCGATTTATTGTACGAGATTTCACGTTCGTATGGCGTACTCTTTCATAATCGAAAGAGGAATTCGCAAGATTATTCGCCTAACTTGTAAATCACGTCGATCTGCGTAAATGAGGACTTAATGTGTTATTGCCTTGCTCGTTTTATTAATCTTGATTCATGTGACAGAGTTCAAATGAAATATATTCATAAATAATGTAAATAATGCAAAAATGTAAAGGACTGGAATACTACCATTATATTGATGCATGCATAAATAAATTTGTACATATTATATTAGAAATAAAATTTAATAAGATACAAATTTTATTTATAATTTTCGATTGGACTAATATTTCAGTTTCCTTTTTTCACTATATTTTTGTCTCTTTCTTTTTCTTTCTCTACGTCTGGTTGAAGTAACCCTAGAGTGTTGCAAAATACTTGTAATAAACAAAATGCAAATGTATCGGAAGGAAAAAAGATTTATCTTAAAACCAGCTCAATCTGCGCAGATTATTATGTAACTCATACGTACGAATGATTCTGCGAATCGCCATATGTTTTTAAGGAGTTACAGGAAACTCACGTTGATTTTTACGACTTTCCGATGCAAATGCTAAACTGGTCTGCCCGCAGATATACGATATTTTATATATTCAGTGATGTTTCAATTTTTACGGACCTGCGTGTCTACGTGTTTCCGTGCGTGTCGCAATTGGCGCGATCGTCCGGTGTTACGGCCACACCGCGGTCGCGAATTATGCGTTATTAAGATTAAATTAAAAGATTAGTGATACCATACCCACTCCTCATTCGTTCCTCCTTACTCGAGCGTGTGTGTGTGTAAGAAGCTCTGGTGAATTACAAGTGCATGTCTTGCAGACACCGATTATAAGTCCCTAATTTCGCTCGTTGCATTACGGGGTCACGTGAGGAAGATATTTCTATCTGAGATTGTTTCTGTATCAGCGAGCGACGGGAATTTTTTCTTGCATTTGTGATACGTCGCCCGTCTAATTAATACGTGCTTTGTTCTGATCGTCATATTTCTCGACAAAAGAATATCTTCCCCCAGAATCCCAAAACATCCCGTAACAATGATCTACTATACCTGTTAGATTACCATTACTGCATCAACAATACCGTCAACTATATACAAGCTAGCAAAATTGATGTACTATAAGTTACGAAAATTAAAAAAAAAGGGGTAAAGCGTGATCGCTATGTAATAAACCATACCGGCAGTTCCCTTAGTGCAGCGGCCGCCTTTCCTACGACGGCACATATCATACCTGTTTTGCGGAATAAAAATCGAGAGTATGAAATCATCAGAGAGAATAAAACGTGAGAATTACAATAAACATTATCGTAACGCAAAAAGAGAAACGAAGAATATTAAAAATTAATTATTAAATGCTTCTAAGGAATCCAATGCTCATTCACGATGCATTCGCGCTTCTCTCGTTTGTCATGTAACGTTATGGATCTTCATTTGGATTGACAAATAAAAGAGAAGAAATGGATCATCAGAGAGCTTAATGTTTCTGCAGGCACTTTCGTGACTTGCCGTCAAGTTACAGCACTGCACGTAGGCCACTTTACGGATCGGGCGCTCTTACTTTGTGACAGCGACGGCGATGTCGTATACAGGAAGTCTCCTCTCCCGGAAAAGATATTTGCCCATGTCAGTCAGAGCGGCTGCCGAGTCAATTGCGTCTCTTCCCACGCGATTCCTTTCTAAGTACGGTGTCGCGTCTCGTCCCTGGATACAATACAATTTTGTTGTTTACATTTGGGCCTGCAGCTCCTCGGTTGCAGCTTTCGTCTTCGACGATCGTTTCTTTTTGCTCAATTACACAAAGATAAATAAAATTTATATATTTCGAAAAAAATGTCTGTTGATTATAATAAATTAGAATCGAGTATTTTAATTTATCGTTTCTTACCCGTGAGATAATTATCCCTGCTATACTGATACGTATTTTTGGCCCCTTCAGTAACTTGTACCTCAGATCAACCCCGTTCCAAAAGGACACAAAGTATCTCTTTATCTGCACGTTATCGCCACCGTGCAATCTGAAATGAGAAGATCCGTCCGTTTCATCATTCATCAAGAGAAGCGCATTAAGAGAAATTATAAATGTCAGTACAAATACGCGGTATGTTCGCACGAGGAAAAATAACTGTTATACTCGTGCTTCTTGATGATGAAACGGTCGACTCTCACCTGTACCCATCGTAATCCACAATACAAAGGATTTCCGGGTAAATGACGTATGGTGCTTCGCGCCTCGATCTGCTATTGATCGAACGCTTAATCCTATATCTCTTGGCTAAGTGGTCGGGTTCCATGAGCGCTAAAAACATTTGCAGTTATATTTGCAATCTCACGATTTTTTTAGATCAATTTTTAAACAGCCGGTTCGAATGTGAAAGTTCTGACACATATTGCACTCACAAAAGTCGCTGTACTCATCGCTGATAGGTCGATCCACCTTTTTGAAAACGATATGATGACTTGTGTGTTCCAAGTCCTCGCTACTAGTTACGTTGGGCAGTAGTTCGGGTTTGTGAAGGGCTTTGCTCATTACTTCTTGCAAAACCCGTTCTGGCAGTGGTCGGATAACTAATTCTGAACCGATGGTCCCATCCTGAATGAAAAGACGTATACTTTAATAGAATAATCACGTAGTTAATTATTCCATTAAATGAACATAATCATGCAATGTAGAGTCAAGTGTCATGGAAACGTCCGACTCCGAATGACAAAATTTTAATTCGATGTGAATTTAAAAAGAAAGTAATTTATATATATATATATATATATATATATATATATATATATATATGTATGTATAGGAGGATAGTTGCCAAATGCGTACTGTGATCGTCTAAGTAGTACTTTAAATAATATTAAATATTTTCATTTTATATAAACAGTATTGTGACAAAAATTACTAATTTTATATTTTTGCTACTAAATGCTGCTTATATGAAGTAAAAATATTGATGAAATACTACTTAGGCATTTGGTAATGTTCTCCCTATCTCTAATTTCTTATTTTTCCACAATTAGTAATTACATAATTATTTTTGCAACGAAAACGGAATTTTACTCTTAATATTCTCTTTCTTCCTTCTTTTTTAAAAATCATAATGCCAAAAGATCGTCTTAGCAAATAATTCACGATTCACGATTAGATTGCATAAACTACTAATTTAAGTAATTGTACAATTACGTATTGCAGTATAAACTTCCTCATAATTAACTGTGACTATAATTGTAACCGATAATAGTCTCTCTGAGCAACTGTAATGCTTTTAACAGATAAATATATAGAACGTTTTTTCTCATATACAAACTTTGCATAAATAAAGAGATGATGAAAAATCGAAAAAAAATATATTTGAGTATTGTGTATAACGATAATAAACTTGAATGAAGATATCTCGCCATAAACTTCAAAACGATTTGAAGTGACTAGTCGTAAGTTGATCACTGAAACACTTTCCGTGTGTATAAACCGAATAAACTGATACTATTACATAGATAACTCGTGCCCGCTTATGTCTCTCTCTCTCTCTAAATTATGCAAGATTTACATATTGCACATATAAATATCGCGATGTATGAATCACGGCGAGTTGAGAGACATGTTAAAACGAGTGCGTTTTGCAGCGAGTCGAATTACTCAGTATTCCCGATCTAGACACGATCGTGCCGCTCGATCTGTAGTTTGCGAGAGGTGCGCTGGTCAAATCTCGAGGGAGGGAGAGTGAAAGCGAAAGGTCAGGACAGCACGGGGTCACTTAAAACAACGCTTTTACGGCGCGTTATGTAACCAGATGGCAATCTGTATACGTGACCGTGCTTGGACGACATTATATTTTTGAGATTTCATTAAAACTTCATTGAAACTCCCACGCGCGAATTGCCATAAAAGTCCCTGAGAGTTTAACTCCTTCGTGAATCCGTCGAATCCCTTGGTGAACGAGAGGTTTTTCGTATCGAACAATTAACTTTCACGACTACCGCAAGATATAACGCGTGATTGTAATATGTCCGTGCTCTCGCCCGCGCACCAATTATATTACTCGTATTTGCATCGCGAGTAATGATCCTGCGCGTAATAGCGCAATTTAGATCGTCCCGACCTTTCGGATAAAGCATGCGGACGTGCAACGCATGTAACCTGGTTGCTTGCGAAATTTAATCCTGTTTCGCTGCAAAAACGTTCCGCGAATAACAGCAATTAAGATTAATTAAATTGAGAAGTGAAGGGACAATCAATTGAAATCAATTTACTTTTTTAAATATATAAACATTCGCATCGTACGATTTTCAAAAAACTTTCAAAGTTTGCGATCGAGAAGTCTTGTAAGCGCTCCTGATTGAGATCGCGAATAATTATGATATTCGGTGACGTAGCGAGTAAACTCGAGGATTTCGCGTATCACGAGAATCATATGTGTGATGGATGCAAATACGAGGAAAATATCTCTGCTTCCTTTCTAGAATCGCTTCCCTAGGGGCAATTAAGAGCTTTGTAAGAGAAATCAAGTCACGCTTGTTTGAACGCAAAATTGTTGGGAATACACGTCCTTCTTTCTCTCTCGAAATTGCAGACCGCGGCGAAAGGTAGGACTGATGCGCAGAAATTTATTGGCTTCTATCCCGTAGACACAATACCCTTTACCAAGGCGAGGAAGACGTCGGTTGCGAGTGTAAGATCAAAATGTCAAAACCGCGATATTGCCGGTATTTAGGTAACTTTAATGCCGCGGCCGTATACATAACGTCATTTCATTCAATTATCTAGGCGTTGAGTAAAAAACTGTAAATTAAGATTTCATTATAGTCCTATTAAAATTAAGTTGGGAATAATATTATTACGCTTATTTCGCAAAAAGATTTTCTCTTTCTGGCTTAAAAAAAAAAGAAACTACAAACGTTCTTCCACAGGAATTTTCATTTCAGATTTAAGCAAGCGATGCCACTGCTCACTAAATATACAGCTACATCTGTTAGAACAGTTTACGACTATTTCGCGAGGAAACTTGGTGTCCATAAAATAGACGTCATAACTCACGACGAAACAGTGCTGGCCATATTCGATGGAACAGCATATCAGATGCTCGCGTCAACATTTTAATTATTTACAATAAATCTCCATTGATGCGAGAGATACATCGCGAATACTGTTTTCATTTCAGCTTGATCATAAATTAATCTTGTAGCAGAATAAATAGTTTAGTAAAAATTTAAAAATATGAAAAAAAGATACTTTATATATCTTCGTAAATTATAATTCGAAGTTATCGTTATTCAACGAATCTCTCGCGAATTTTTGTCGCTTATATGATTGTACTAGCGATTGTAGTTGCTTTACGTCCATTGTTGTAAAAACGTTACGCCGTGCGGTACGGCAAATTGCGATATTGCTATAATTATAACACAGGTCCTAAGCGAGTCGCGTTGGTTGACGAAAGACGACCCGCAATAATAGGGTGGTGACGAAAGGAACGTTAAGAAAGAATGGCCGCTTACAACGTGCACTTTCCCATTCGTGTCTCGTTGTAGCAGAATGGAAGCCATGTTCTCCGTGTCTTGATAGATGTCACCGATATCCACACCGACCTAGAACAATTAGAAACTCGGTTCGTTAAAAACTAATTAGATAAAAATGTATAATTATTTGGCTGAACGATTAAATAAATTTCCAAAACTACATTTCTTTTGATTTTCAAGGACGTTAAGTATGAAGAAAAAAATGCGATCAATCATTTTCAAATATATTTATATTTCTTGGTAATAAATATTAAAAGGAATCCTCGAATTTTAGAAAAATTATAAAATCTTGTAATTAAATATGCCGAGAAAGGAGATCACTTACATCCTTCACCCTCTCGTAATGAAGGCCATCCGGTTGCGACGCGTTCCTGGTGACAGTCCACATTGGCAGACTATTGGCCGTCAATAGTCCTTCCGTGGGCTTCAACGAAAGGCTGATATCTTTGCCGAAGGCCTTCAGGTGAATCTGCGGTTTCGCGTCCACGCTCCTCTTATGCACCGTGTGCAACACAGGCACGACTTCGTACGGCGGCACTATTTGATGATGCAAAACGCGTTTATATTCGTAGAAGGATTCGAAAGATCACCGAGTTCTTGTTCTCTTATAAAATGTTAAAAAAAAAAAATTCCCGCTCAATTTAAACGCTATAATTTAAATGCTTATATTTTTGGAATATACATTTTACTTTTTTATCAGTTACAATTAGCATTTCAGAATTAATGGCTCTTATCAGTTGATTTTTCATTTGTCGAGCGTAGCTGTCGCTACGAAAAATCGCGATCATTTAATATTGAAAGCCTGATGACCAGACAACGGAGACTTTAAGATCGTCAGAACGATCTCGGAATTGAAATGAATATTTATCGAGAATGATTCATGGCGGAGAATTGGAGTTAAACGGCCTGTTGTTGAACATGAAAAATATTTACGCCTCTGATTCTTGATTTCTTTGCCAGGGTCGAGAATACGAGAAAGATGGAAATTTTATGTGAAGGTAGAATTTATATAAGGTATATTTATATAAGATAGAATTTCGGGTAGAATTTACTCGTTAAATTTGACGTGGATTTTACTTCAAGAATTAATTAATAAAATTAGTTTCGAAAAACGATAATTTTTTTTGATAATCTTATCACGGAAGAACAAACTTCGAGTTTAACGAGAAACAACGCAATGCATTCCATTTCTTTTAATTATGAACCGTATAGGAACGATAAAAAAAAAGGCATTTGATTATTCTTGACACGTTGGTAATCGTATATCTATTTGAATTACAGTATATCTATTTGAATTACATTAGTTGGTGACCCGGTGCTTTTTTTAATGTCGTGCCGGAGCGAACGGGATATAAAAAAAAAAGGAAAGGATAACGCGTTACTTTTATTCTGTTATTACCGGACTCGTGTCCCGTGTAAAACACCGATAGCATCTCTTCCCTTGTCATGTGCTCGTGGATCTGAAACACAAATGGGTTTAGGTGAACGCGTGGGTGTCGCAATATTCTTACGTAATCGAGATCGCGACCGTGTAATTTCGGCGCGCTTTATCGATCGATTCATGAATAAATCCGCGATAAGATATCGCCGCGGATCGATCACGACACTTATTACTTACGATTAGTTTTCTAAATGCGAAATGCGACGTGTAAACACAATGGTGTTACAAAGCGAATACGCCACGCGCATCAATCAAAGTGATAAATCGAAAAAAACTTCTGCTAATTTGTCTGACATAAACGACATTTCCTGTTCTTGTAATTATTCAGAGAACGTGATAGAGAAATAATTTATATGAGATCTTTTGTGCAAGTAAATCTAGTTTCCGGGATTCGTAATTTAGTGTCATTATTGGTTATTACGCCATCTCGTATATTTTTTCGCTTGCGCGTTTGACGACAGTTCCGTGACTCCAGTTTTGTTTATTTTTTTTTTTATCCAGCTGATTTCTTGACGGAGTATTGTCCTCGTCCATATCAATCGTGGGAATAGCGAAGCAAAATAGATACAGAAATCGGGAATGGTAACGCCGCCGGCAAAAAGACATCACGTTTCGTGTTGTAAAAAGTTACGTCACGAACGGCGGAACTATCATAGTTCGCGGAATTTTTAGATTAATCCACGACTGAAATTTCACAATGCAAGAGCGATTAAATAACAATCAGTGTATCTAGCAATGGCTGCAAGAGATTTTTATTAAATAAGAGAAAGAGAATACTAATATTACTTGTGTATATAATAATCAAATAAAACAAAATTCCCACACACTGTAAATCTAAATATAACAATTATATAAATTTAAAATTAAATAATTGTCTAGTTGCGTGTGAATAAATTACGTTATTAGCTTGTGCATCAGTATGCAAATTCTATTTAACGTGACGTTTCTTTGACTTGACAATCACTGTAATTGACTGATAAGCTCACTCAAGTCAGGCGATTTTTCAAGTGTTCTCGGAATCATAATCCATCCGGTTTTACAGCGACGGCGTGTAATTAACGGGTATGCACGCGTATTCTGTTTTCCAATCGCGTTTCAAGGTCTGCTCCTACCTATTTCCACAGCAGCGTTTGCTTGCTTGTCACAGAAATCGAGCTGCAGCTGGAAATCGATCGAAGCCCCTGGGAGTTCTAAGGTCGATCACTTTCGCTCATTATTGCCGAGCTTCCAATCGAGAGCCCGATCGATTTGCGCTACGAGCGATTACTTCGCTCCTAACAAAGCATCGACAAGATATCTACTTGTTCGAATGTCCGAAATTCCCGTGATTTCACGAAATATCCAATTTTTCCATTGTATTTGTTTTTTAAATCTTCGGACATAATTTTATAATTTTTTTGAAAATATTATGTTAATAATGTTTTTTAGTATTTTTTTTAAATTAACAAAGCTACTTTCTATTGCGTACAATTATTTATTTATATTAACACGTCTACTATTCTTATACTATTCTTCTCTGATACTTATAAAGATTCTTTTAAATCTGCCTTAAGCTACATGTACGCAAGCGATTCCACGTCAGGTTGAACGGCAAATCGAGAATTTCTCAGGACGGTTTCGGATCCGACAATGAATTTTGTAATACCCGTCAACCGTGACCGAGTCGCGCGTTTTAATCGTGATGTATTTCACGCGTCTGCGAGCATAACCGCCGATCGATAGAAACGTTGTCTTTTTCTTTTTCCTTCCCGTGAAAAGTAGATTACTCTCTCGGCTAAGGAACATTCCGGTTTTCGCTTTCGGTCTCTCTTTCTCTTCCTCTCTTTCTCTCTCTCTCTCTCTCTCTCTCTCTCTCTGTCTTTCTCTCTCTTTGCAACAAGTACATCGCGAAATCATGTAAATCACGTGGAACGACTGCCGGAAATTGTCGGAGCGTTTCTCATCTGAAAGTAATTATTTGTACCGTTTGCTAACGACCGACGATTTACGTAAGTCGGCGGGTTGTCGACTGACCGGTCCGCGATGTCTATCCGCGAATGATTCAACGACTATCGAGAGAAGCGCTCGTTATTTGATTACAATGTTTAACGTATCTATTATCGACACTTACGTTCTATCGCTTTTCGCGCTTTGCCGACGAGACACGCTCGCGCACGTTTAATTACAAGGCGCAATTTTTCAATTTTTATTATTAATGCATGCATTATAGTTTATTATCTGTATAAGTATATTTCAACGCGCTCGTCGCGGTATATATTTCATCAAAATCTTTCTACAAGCTATTGATTTATTTATTTGTTATATACATATGTCGTTTCTGATTTAATTCTGATATAATTGCTGCTCTTTCAACACTATTGATTATAATTGAACAAGAAATAAATGTATTTTAATCATCATTGATAAATATCGATATGAAATAATATCAGATAAAAATATTGCTGTAATTATTTTTCATTAATTAGTAACCTCCTAATTAATAACCTTCTAATTAAATCTTGTAAAATGAATGTTTGCGTCAAAATTTTCTCGCAAAAAATGTTCGGTGCGAAATTAAATTTTAGTAAACAATTTAGGAATCACAAAACTTTATAATTTTAATAATATATTCCAGTTTACATAATCAAGTTTTAAGCTAACGATTAAAAAATAGCAACTTTTGTATTATCATCGGGGTATCTTGCTTTAACAGAATGTTTATCTCAATCATCGCTTTCTCGCTCAGTTTTCTTGATCAATCATTATCATGTACTGATTTAGCAACAGGAATTACGCGATTATTTCAAATATCTCGAAAAAAAAATCGAAAGCAAGACAAGGTGGCTAAACAACGTCAAATGGTTCGATGATTTTTCGCAATTTAGCGAGGTTCTTACATAAGTTAAAAGAGAGCCGGCCATTGACCACGTTTGTGATGATTATCTACGATGAGATGACGCGCTCAACCAACGCGTGCTGAGTCGTAACGTGCTATTAATCGTAATTCTTTCTTTTTTTTCACGTGCTTTCTTCATTATGAAGCAATTACTATTAGCAATTGAGAGTGTTATTAATTTCCAGCAAACAATTTCGTAAAACAAGTCTCGTATTTATATTTTGTCGATCTTGAGAATAAATTTGGTGATCTAATAAGTAATGATAAATTGACTTGAAAATTTGACTACAGACATGCGTTTACAGTTTTCAAACTTAGGAACATTTTACACCCATATTTCTTTACTTCAAATTAATTACTAATAAGTTCGTGAATTTATTTATAATTTTTTTTCATATATTTATAATTTTGATTATGTGCAATAATTACAGATAGGCTAAAAGAACATTATGACAAGATAATTGATGTCGTTTGCGAGTTTCAGTGCGATAATCGATGATCCTTGGAATAATTTCCTCATAAATAGCCAGCGCCCAACATTAACAGCGAGTAACGCGCGGAGTTATGAGACGTCGTTAATTTCTTCTCTCCACATTACCGAGCCTGAAGCTAATTAATTCCTGCCGTGCTGTAATCGCGCTAAATAATATTCAAACGTTAGAGCCGTACACGAATTAAAGTCCGTGCGAATTAAACGAACGCTATCGCGAGGGTCTCCTTGAAAACGAGGCGTGCGCGCATGCACATGTTGAAATTATATTCTGTAAAATTAATGTGACAAATGGGGAAAAAGAAAAGAGACTTCGTATGTTACTTGAGTAAATAGAGACACGCGCATAAATCAAAAGTCGCTGCTCGCGTACCGTGAATTTACCTCGCTGCGACGTGATTAACGTGAATTAGAGTCATCATCGCATTCTGCGGCCGTTCGCTTTAATTCAGCAGAATTATCCTCTTGTGCACGCGGACACGCATATTCTTTGTCTTAAAGAGGTAATTGCACGGGATAACAGTGTCCTTGGGCGTCTTGACAATACTTGACTGCAATCTTACCTTGTGGCATCGTACGAGAGGTAGAATGATGGCCATGCAGAGAAGGACAAGGGCGCGAGTCATTTTGCATAAAAATATTCCCGACTGGTTGCGTCACATCGCTGAAACAAAAAGATATCGTTGTCTTATAAATGTCTTATAAATGAGAAGTAAGGGTAATTAACGTTCAATATGGCGAACACGTCAAAGTCCGGTATATTTGAAACTCTGTCGCGCTTTTTGACATTTTTTTTATCTACGTACTTTAACTCACTCTTTCCTTCTAAACTCTGAAAAGTTAATTAGGATGACATCTGCTTATATATTATATTGAAACTTACCGAATAAAATTCATCGCTCGACATCATCCTTTTCTCGTCCTGATCGAATTAACAAAGGAAAAAAGAAGCGTCGCATCTTTTTTATTTGCGAGCGGAAAAGAAATACTTTGCCAGTGCGATGAAGAAATCTTGGGGTTATATAATTTTTTGTTACACCCCTGGTAGGGTGAAATGTGAAAATGAAGAATCAAAACTAACTGCCGCGATGAGTTCACGCATGCATGAAACTGAGAACTGTTGCACTGCGCGGAGAAACGAGAGTGCGGTGTTGAATATACACGCGCGAGTATACAACGGGGGCGATCCCGGAAGGAAAGTTTCGTTGCATGGATTAACGTCGAATAGACTCGCGTCAGAAGCTTCAGACATACACAGAACACAGAATGCAGATAGATATGTTTTGAAGAAGCTTTTTTTTATCGAGAAAAAAAGAAAAGATTGATAGCCTCTGAATTTAGAAAACGTCAGAATTTTGTAATTCTTGATGCGTCGAAGCTCGAAATTGTAATGTTTACCGAAGTTATTATTCATGAAAATTTTATTTTTAAACTTGGCTGTAAAATGCAAAACAGCGAAATATAAATCTACTTTGGATATATTTATAGATATTAAAATTAATTAATAGCAATATTTGCAAGTAGAACTAAGATGGTCACCTAAATTTAAGATCAAAATTAATTAAGATTTAGGTAATTATTTTTCTGGATAAACAGTTAAAGAGTAAGATAATTAAACTTTAGTCAATTTAATGTCACATTCAGTCAACTTCAGATAATATTTATAGGAGCAATTTTGAGCTGTTGGCATCATTGTCTTATAACATCGGAATGTAAAATTAAACTTTCGGAGAAAACAAGATCGTTAAAGTAAATTAAATAAGGCCATTAAAAAGATAATAGCATGCACGGAAGCTACTTATGTAAATTAATCTTAAATCATAAAATATGTTATTTAAATATAACAAGCACAAGACAGAAAAGTTACATAAGTTAATTTTAATTCAATTAAGAATCAAAATATATACAAATATTCGACTAAAACATATCTACTAAAAATATTTTAATATTTATTTTAATAAAAAACTATTTTGTTAAAAAAAGATCACGCGTTAAAAAGATTAATTTATTTTCTCGTAAAGAAATGTACGAAAAAAATAAAATAATTAAAAAATCTTTATAAAATCTCTATTTTATTTGCAACATCATTTATCTTTTTATATTTAATTTAACTTATATATGTAAAATTATTGATTTTTCTTTTCTGTTTTAATGTTAAATAACAAATGTTAATTAAAAAAAAAGATATCTTACGGTAAGCAACTGTAACATCTTTTTTTCCTCTTGAAAAATTTACTTTCTACGATCCATATCTTTGCTGAGATTAAATACGGAAGAATTAAAAAAATTGCGAAAAGAATAGCTCGGACGGAGAAATCTTCGGAGTAACAAAAGCAATCAGGGAGTCTCATGTGACAGTAAAAGAGAAAGAAAACACAGGTCTTACTGTTTTAATAAGGAATAATGATCTCCGAGTAGTATATTCGACCTTCTCTCATGCAACAATAAATGACAGTTTCATAGGTCATAACCATGAGGACTATACTACGTCGAGATTCACATAACTACGTTGCAGAGAGGAGATCCATTGTGCCGCTTCGTTTATGAATTCTGATCGTCTCTGATCGAAAATTATTCATGCAGTCATTAAATGATTACGGGATTATATCGTGTTCAAGTACCTAATTTGCGCATTGTTATCCTTAATGGCAATCAATTTGTGGAAATTTATAAAGAAGCACACCAGCATTTTAATTTTTTCTCTCCGTTAAACACCTTCACACGATTGGATAAATATAACATTATCAATTCTAAAATGCTGCGCATATTTTTCAATCTTTAATTTTGCTCCTAAAAAAAATTTATTTATTTTCTTTTCAAACATATCATATCAAATTACAATACATTTTGTAGCATTTTATAAATCGTAACGTTATAAATTAAATTACGTAAATATTGATTGTAAAAATGCAATAATTATGTACATACAAAATATCAACAACGATTGCAAGTGAAAATTCATACAGTACTGCAGAATTAATATCATTATAATTATTATGTAAAAATATTTCTTTCGAAGGAAATTAAAAGTTCTCGCGCGTATAATCTATATAATGCTAAAGAGGCACGTTATCTTTGCAAACATCTATAATAAACATTCAAAATATAATTAGTTCTTAGAAAAGAAATGCTTTCACCTAGAAGCCAACAATAGAATTTAGGCCATTATTCGCGTTCTCAGTATGACATCTAATTAGTTTTATTGTTATTTAGATTGTTTTTTTTACTCAAATTTAGCAATTCATACAAAATTGCAAAAGCGCAAATTCACATTTCACTAAGAAAACGATGTTGATTCAACAGCTGTAAAAAGAAATGAAAGAATGATTAACTATTCGGGATGACTGGCTCATGCCAAATTTTAAAAGTAGAAATCGCGTGAATAATACAACGTTCCGACATTTTTCTAACCGACCTTGCAGAAACGAGTTTGGGCGATGGTTCGCATTATCGGTGTGACATTTCATTCATCTTGTTGCTACTTGATTTGGTCGTGTTAAAAGATATTTTTCGAAGAAGTTGATCCAACAACAAAATTTATGAGAGGATAATCAATATTAAATTGTTCCAAATAGAGAATTAATTTACATGGACAAAAGAGCTCTAATTTGCTTAATTCAATTTACTTGACTTAATAAAGTTAAATCCTGTGCAGAAAAAAATGAGACTAGAGTTAACTAAGGTATACAATCCTAGACAGATGAATTATGGGAAAATAACGGATATTAAATTAGCCTATTAATTAATTAATCTTAAAATGTTATGAAAATCCAATTTATGTAGACGAAAGAGTATCACTTTTATCCGACCCCGAAGAAATTTGGGTCATGGGGTCTGGATTCGCGGTAATACTTAATTTACTTTATTGTCTTGTGTTTTGTGAGTGAGCAAAATGAATGTACCGGTCCTCGGACATTGCGTGGCGTTAATTAACACGACCGGTAATTGCTGGTTACAAATGCCAGCGTTACACTCGGAAAGTTGAAGATGAAACCAAGTAAAGGGCAACTGGTTTTATCGTATACACGAGAAGGGAGAAAGAGAGAAAGAAGCAAAGAAGGGGAGAAAGAGAGAAAAAGAGAGAAGCGAGAGGAGAACATCTCGATTGCGAAAAGCAATTCCTCGTCTTCCTTGTCGGGGAGGCAAACGACACGATTCCATTTACGAGAAAATCGAGAGAGGGGAGTAAAATCGAGTCTATTTTATATCGCACCACGCTCGTTCACTTTCTTTTCAGATTGGCTAGAGAAGACGGGATCGAGCGGCGGTTTGCACCAAGCATTATTAGGAAGCTATGGAAAGTGGTTGTGAGATCGACGGTCATCAAGATACCCATATCAAATTTTTATCTGCGCTTGCTATGTGTCGCGTAACGTTTATACACGGTCGCCTATAACGCAACATCTGAACATATAACTTGTATTGCGATATCAGTATGCAATCGGTTCGTACTTATGTAGAGCAATAGCTACGGATTGCAACAGATAGATTGCGAGTAATTATTGGCATCGCATCAAAAGAATCAAACGTAATCACTTTTCAAAAATTACACACATTGTATCACATTGCACACACTAAATTTGTATCAGATACATACGAAATAAACCAAATTCCAAAGGATCAACTGAAGTATAATACATAACTGCTGATTGTACGCATTATTCGAACGATTTTAGAATTTTAAATAACAATTTTTAAAAATAACAGCTACGAGATTTTTATTGAAGTAAAAAGATTTTATTTCCTGGCGGTTTTATTTCTAGTCAATAGTCTAACATTATCATAATAGCTCAGTCCCTTTTAATAATATACAATTTTTGTCAGGGAAATTTGCACAAAGGTAATACATCAAATTAAGTTTCCTAAAAGTTGTTCGTTTTATAGATGCCGAACTTCCCAAACAGGTCTTAATTTTACTGCCCATATTAAAATGATTTGATATATTTCGAACGATGTGGTTTACGGAAATTTATGATATTTACTTTGTCGAAGGCCTTTTATGATTGCGGAGGGAGAATCGCTAATTTTATTACAACGTGCGAACGTTTCTCATTCGTAAAATGGATAAATACAATGAGTTAATTGGCATCTATCCTACGTTCACGACTTTCCTTCGATCTATCATATGCTTATAAACAGCAGGAAGTAATGAAAAGTGCCTATTTCCGGAATGCAAAAATACCAGTCGAGACACATATCGAGTGTCCTGAGAAATCATCCGACTATCAGAGCTTCTACTTGTTATATCGTGGCTGAAATGTGAGCTGTACACAAATTCCATTACGAAATAGATTGTAGATTATTTTTAAAAATGTAATTCGAACTGTGTATATCGTCTGCGTGATTTTGATAGGAAACCTGTTTCCTTCGAGAAATAAATTTTTTCTATGCAATTGTAGGTTTTATGTTTATGAATTCTTGATAAATCTCGGCAATATACTGGATGTTTTCTAAATTAGATTCCACTGATATGTACTTCATATAGACATTGTAAGATTATATTAGTGCATAATTCTATTTCTTGATTAAGTTTGAATCGATTTCTACTTAACTTTTTTGCAATTTCTTGATTTTCAACATTGAATCTCGACAACTGAGCGAATTAAAATTCGAATTAAAATTTTTAAATTTTTTCTAGGTAAAATCCATTTGAAATTAAATCGTGAAAAATCTTTCGCTTGTAACATGAAAACTCTTAACACTAATTTTCAAAAGATGAAACTCTGTAGAAAATATTTTAGGTAAATAGGAAAGCATTTTAATGTAGGTAATAACTATAGCTAATAAAGATGAATGATTCTTCATCTTATTAATGTGCTGTAATATTTCGATGTGATAGCCGCGAAATTTCTCTTTCTCTTTCGATTTCGCTGTAATCATGAATTTAGAGATCTTCGCGATGCATTATCGAATACTTTACTTTTTCTTACTTTTCCTTTTCATTGTGAGAAGACTATGCATTCAGCTCAAATAGATTTCCTCCCTTTGCTTTCTTTTCGCGCCACGAAATTCTGCTGAATACTCATCTTGTCAAGAAAGTGGTAATGATGATGTGCGATTGAGCGTGACACGAGATATTGTTGCGTGCACGTTCGGAAATCGATGCATCGACAGCGACGAAGAAAAAAAGAAATAAAGAGAGAGAGAGAGAGAAGCGAAAAAGCGAGGACTGTATTATGCAAAGTAGGAAGATCTCGAGAATATGCTGCAATGTCACGTCAGAATTAAAGTGAAGTTTTTAATATGCGCTCGCGTCGGACGAGCCTCGAATAAGAATTCAACGCGTGAGATACATGTATCACATTTCAAGGCTATATATTTCTTTTTTTATGTCAAAACGATTAATTCTACTTTCGTAGCGGCTGTTCCGTAGCGCATTTAAAACGACTCGCATCTGCGCGGCTCGAGGAATGATTCTGTAAAACGGTACAGTAAACAAAAGTCGAGTTTAATCAATGATAAAAATTGAGACATTATTGAGCAAACCTATGATTTCTATGAAACAATGATTGTCTCGTTCACCGATCGATAAATATTGAACTGGGTGATAATACATGAAAATCAATATTGCGATGGCTCTTTCTTTCAGCTTTAGCGATATCAATGACGAAGATAAAAATATAAGTATCTTAAGAACACACAATTAAAACTACACATATTATTATACTTTTTATTCATTCTACATATAAGAGAAAAAATTAGATAAATTATTATAATACGTATTTTAACGTTTAATTATATATTGAAGATAATACAACAAGAGTGTTACGTACCTCTTTTAAGCATTTTGATTTGAGGATTAAATATTTAACGCGCAATGCTGTATCTCGTAAGTGACTGGCGTATGCATCGCGCAATATGGTTTACTCGCGGTATTAACGCACGTTCAGCGGACTTTCTCTTATAGTCTAAACGAGAGGACAGTGCCATAAGTGGCATTTGGAATATATAGCCGAGGACGCTCACAGCCGCGAGGCACCGATTCTTGTCGCCGCGAACATTAATTTGTACGTATCCGTTCGTTTAGCCTCGTCATTTCCGGTTTATCGATAAAAAAAATATAATTTCTTTGTGGGCATGTTCAAACAGGAAAACACAACTGCCTGTATGACGCAGCTGTCATGTTGTCGCGCCGCGTCAGACAACCGACGAGCGACCGTGACGAATCAAAACCCGACTGTCTTTGTATAATAGAAAGTAATAGAAAAGGTTTTATAAGTTTTAGAAGAATAATATCAAACTCTCGAAAAATAATATCAAAGAATACCGACTGTTTTTTTCATCATTATAAATTAATATTAACGCGTAGAAAACTTCACTTAAAACTCATTGAAACTGAAGCTCGTAAATCATAAACTTTATTTTTGCGTGGAAGACTTCTATTTCGTTTAAACTTCCATCTCGCGAGTCCAATTCTGAAAACCGTGAAGCGCATATATAAAAAAAAAACCTATAAAAATCGCGATGGTTTTAGTGCCTGTCGCTTGCCATTCGGTGTTCAACTACGCGTACATTTCTCTGAGCTGGATTATTATTCGTCTACTTCCGGTTTACCGAAAAAAAAAGCAAATGCTTAAACGAGACGCGTATCGTAACAGGATCATGTGCTATCGCAGATACATATGTACATACATGCATGTGTTGCGGTCCGTGGCTGCGCGCGTTCGTAACCGTGAAACTCGACAGAAACAAATTGAACTCTTTGCGGCTTGCTCAATGGTCCCTCTTCTTATAAATCTAATGAACTTTTTTTTGTACTCTTATTCCATCGAGATTGCCATTTCTCGAGGCAATAAATCCATCAGCTAAACATTTGTTTATTTAAATTACATTAAACCGATTGAATCAAAGATAATCAACGCTCACTTTTCAAGTTAATGAAAGTGAAACGGCATTAAAAAAATCGTGTTAAAAAAGTTGATAAGAAATTTTTTATTTTTTTTATTCTATCACAAGAACAAGTGTATAATTATTTAAAGCCTCCTCGTTGTTTCGTCATGAGGCATGGACCGTGTCAGCGAACGGCGTCTCAGGGACGCGTTCGCAGACTGAAACCGCCCCTCCCCGCGTTTCATTGCACGCATTCCGCAGCTTGGCGGCGTCGCCAATATGGGAACCACTCCGCCTTGATGCATTTTTCAGGTCCGGCCAGACCGACGGTCAGTCGCGGCTCAAGGAGTCCGGAAATTGGTTTTATGAGAATCACGAGTGCGCGCCGTTCCCTCAAGACAGAGAAACAGAAAGAGAGAAAGAAAGAGAGAATCGAGGTTCTACCGGTCGAGGTCCTCCCTTGAGCATATGGGAAACGCGTTTCAATCGAGGACTAGCGTACAAGTACACAAGAATGCACTTCCGGTAGAGTTCCCTTTCACCTCCTGAGAGTTGACTTCTTGATTTTTAGTCACCTCACAGTTTTCTCTCGCATGTCGGGTGCGCGTTGCACTTACATTCTTTTTGCATAAATGCACACTATAATCATTATTATTGTCAGTTGTTTATTGGAAAATATGCTGCAAATTTTTTTATTACAAAATGGATGCTTAGTTCCAGATGGGAAGCTTCTCCTACTGTCCGTAATTGTATGTTGCTCTTAGATACATAGATGACACATATTATAACAAGAGTGTCGAAGAAAGTTAACGCTCGATATTTATTTAGCAAATATTTAATCTGTTATTTTGTGCTTGTCACTAACTTTCTTATTTTTAGTAAATATCTCGATTTATTAAATGCAAAATTAAATCTTCTGTTTATTAATGAGTAAATTAATGAGTTTTAAATACGATTGAATATAGTTTAACATCGTCTAAACTCATTAAATATTTATATCAAATATTCAAAATGAAACATTAATGAAATATCTCCATTCTCTCTGATACGAAGTGTAAAAGTATCCGCTTCACAACAACATTTTTCGCTTTATAAGGTATTGACGCTTCGGGAATATTTCTGTCACGCGTTGAAATCTCCAACGCTTCGAAAACTTTAACAAGCGAGATTCGTACGAGTCTTCGCAGTAGCGGGGATTTTAACGAGCGCAATAGTGCAATGATTGTGATTAGTACGTTAATAAAGTTAAGCTTCGATCATTATAAATTGATTTTTACATTTTTAGAATAGCGTGAATGTGTTGATAATGAACGTGTAATAATTTCCAAGTCATGAAACAGGTAAACGTTAACGCGTTAAAAGGATAATGATTATTCCGTTTCAGCAACGTTAAAGAAACAATGAACGGGTGGATAACGGACATTTTATCTAAAATCAGAAGTCGTGCATGTCACGTATTCCTTTAGAGATGGCCTTCAAGTGTCGCTGCAAAACCGGTATATGATTCGTGACTTTTGAAAATCACGCTCAAGATAGATCGGGAACTTTGTTTTCTAAAATCTGGATTCTCGTTCTAACTACGCATTTCTCATTTTTCATGCGCACCGTTATAATTGCTTAATTTTCTATAAATAACCTTCAGTACCGTAATATGTCAACATGTGTAAATATATATCCGAATTATATAAAAAAATATTAGAAAAAATGCTGCGCCATCGTGATACTTTTAGAATCCTTTGTTAACTTTGACTTATTCGCAACATTTTGAAAACTTAGAATGCTTTCAGTTTCTCAAAACACTAAAGTAATAAATTCTTCATACTTTTCATATATTCTAACGTTAATATTTTAATAGTTAAAAGATTGCCTCCTTTTTAATATTTTTTTCAATAAAGTTTTTGCAAAAAAAGAGTTTATTTTAATTTCGGACAAGTTGCTGTTCACGCTCTCGGATTGAATATAATTTAGGCAAGATAATTCGTTATTTTGAGTTTCATTGAACAATTTGCGAGTCAATGAATATCGTGACCACCGAAATTTGCAAATCTCATTCGAACCGGTTTGCATATGGCGATATCCTTTATATGAAGAAAAAGAAAGATGTATTTCAATGAAAACACGGTGACTAAACCGATTTTGCCGGTTTTACTGCTGGTTATCGACGATACGATCGACTGCTCTGAACGAGCCCGATTCCGCGAAATTCGAAAAAGATACGCGCAAAAAAGTGACATCGGAGACGCGTCGGCTGAAATCTTGAAAAAAAAACAGCGTCAATGCATTCGCCTGTAACTTTTACCTAGTCTCCTCCCTGAATTATGAATCGTACGGCAAAAGTTTCCCCGTATTCTTTATTAGTTAGTCAACGAGAGACAATATTATTTTAGGTTGACATCGTCAATTATGGAAAAAAAGGAGAAGAAATCGCCTGCAGTCTGGACGGACATCAAATTGTCTGAGGATCGAGGCGAAAACATAAGATTATCATACCGTTTCCTTCTTGACTTTTTATTGATGACAAATTTGGCAGACCGGTTACTTGCGTTCCACGGAAAAGTGCCATTCTCCCATCTGCAAGATATTTCGCTCTTTTTTTTAGCATCGAAGCAGCCTTCTGCGTTTCATAGCAGAGCTATAACTTATTTTTACACCTGGGGCGAGAATACAAAAGTTCTCTCCTTATCTACCTAATTTCATGGTAGTAGAAATCATAAGAATTTCAGAGAAAACGATGGAAGATAATAATAAATCGAACGATATAGTGTTCATGATAATCGTACGATTTATCCTTATGTAAGTCGTATAAGTCAATGTATTTCGTGGGTCGACAAAGCTTTCTCTTTAATGAAATAAATGACTGCGCGTTTACATAAGAAATACCGTGCATTTATGACATTTAGCAATTGTACATAGTACGTTGCATGAGTATCCTAACTATAAATATTTCAAAATATTTGTTCTGCGGCTATAGCGATTTATTTTCCTGATAATTAATTCAATCGATTTCAAATATCATTTTCGCGATATCTGCATATCTGTAAAGTTAAAATTACCGTATCAAATCTAATGGCCGTCTATAGGTGTAATAAGCCGTAAGCTACAAGAAGTTGATCAATCATAGTCGAATGTGAGCAGAATAATCGACTATGATTTAGTCAGTTTCCTACGATTTGTGGCTTACTACATCTATTGTAAACGGACGCATTACAATTGAATCATTTGCACAACCTGCGCAATCTGTCATACGCAAGGCCGAATTTACCAAGAGATAAAAATTTCTGTTTCGTATCTTATCTAATTCTGATCCTGAACCTTTTACTCGCCATTAACTTTAGACGAAACGATGTAATTGTTTTTTATGTCTTTTTGCACAAACTGAATACGAATTTGCCTCATTATTATTTTATTCATAGCAAAAAATCAATTATGTTGTTTGTGTGAACAATTCAATTAGTTAGCGATAATAATGCGATGATATTTGACGATGATACGCACGTGATACTTTCAAAACGTTCCGCTCATTTGGTACTTCTGTTTCTTTTTCTTTAATTTACCGTGACTCAAAAATGACCAAGTTTGCCTTGAACATATCGAAACTTGAATCATTCGGGTGATCAGTGGCAGAGAGAAATTGTATATAAATCATAATTTTTTATGTCTGATTTGTTATTCGACAATTCCGTAAATTTATTGACGAGCACCAACATATATTCTTTCAAAATTAGACAAGAAATCTGATTAAGAAAATATTGATTTGTAGAAGTACGAAATATTTATCACACAGCTTTTAGCTACAAATTATTTGAAATTGGCTGGACGCGGAGAAATTAATAATAATTTTTAATTACACGCAATCGAAAAAAGAACCTTTCATTTAAATTTTAGAAAAGCAAATAATAATAAATTTTATTTCCAATCTCAAATTAAGAATCGAAAGAAGCGAAAATATGTGGATTATGTGGAATAGAAACTATCTTCTTAGAATATCACGGAAATTACTCGGATATATAATATATTATAAGAATGATGAATTGCTTTTAAAATGTTCTCATCGACGTTAAAAGCACGTTAAAAGTACGAACATTATTACACGTAATCGTCACGAAGAGTAATGTGTAATTTAATAACGAGATTGAGATTTAATAAACTCGTCCGGTGATGTATGATAATGAATCACGAATGTATATACATGTAAAGTAATCACAGAGTGTAATGAGCGCGATGAGACGTATAAATTGACTCACATAAACTGACGATGCACATGCGAAATAGGATCGAGCTTGAGGAGAGGCCTATCCGAGTTGGATTGACAGACACGAAGACACTATCTGACACGATCTGTCAGACTTATTACTTATATATGTGCTCCTATGGTTTTATATTTTGTGAAACACGTGATCTAAAGCATCACCCACTGCGCATGGCAATAATTTCCGAGACGGATGACGGTGGACTTCGAGGAATGATATAGTATTTATGGAAAGTGCACTTCTTTTTTTCGCCCACATGAACTGGTTCTACCCGTTTGTGCGCACTCTTGGCACAATAAAGCAATTTATTTCTCTTTTCTTTCCCGAGCTGATTGCTTTTAACCACACAATGGAACCATAAGTCGCCGATCAGTAGTTTCCCCGGTGTTCTACTAATCAATAATATTCTAATGAGATTCTCGCGCGATGTTGTTGCTTCATATCCTCACGCTAAACGCGTTTAGAATTAATTATCACGACAGGAAAAGAAAAAAAGAAGAAGAGCGTGAGAAAAAACTTGTCTCATCTCCGTCTTGCAAAAAATTATTTTAAGCCTTCACCATTTACATTTGTCTTTAACATTTATTTTTAACTGCGAACTTGCCGAAATGCGCCATTAATATCAAGAATTCCGTAGAGATTAATTTTTGTAATCGCGAGCCACACTTTCGATACGATCGCGAAACAATAAATATTATATTCATCTTTTATCTTTTTTTTTTCCAGCGAAAAAACTACACGAAATAATCGAGTTTTTCATATCGCGTGTCTGTCCGAGTCCATTAACGTGCATAATGTCGTCGTCTTAACGCGTTCTTCCACACGGAATATCTCATGTTTCCTGTCTGCCTTTTCCACTGGTTACCTCGCGGCGGCAGATTACTCCATTTTTCTCATTTGTAACAACCACACGACGTGTGAAAGATAACGAGATGTACCGTAAGTTAATTTACGGTATATCCGCAATAACGCATCTCTCGTCAGCGGCTCGTCGCGATAATTATCTCGGCAACGTCGTGCGATTAGTTTCCGCAAATGTTACTGTCGGCGCGTTAACGTAACGCGCCTAATCGCCTCTCGGACGGCCAATACGCCGCGCCGCGTGTAACGAACAAGCGTAATTACTTTGTGCAAGAGGTAAGTGACCTTTCGGTAATCGGGTGGCTTCAGAGAAATTTCGATTGCGTAAAGGATGTCAACGGAGAGTCGTCACCTCTGTAGGGAGGGGAAGAGCGCAGGATAAGCTGCACGCCCGTAATCACTCCTCGCCGTTATGCAAGATACGCAACGATGCAGAAGTCACTCATGCGGGACCTATCTACGCAAGGACACTCTCGGGAACAGAGTTTTTAGCGATGCGGTGCAATCATTGTTTGTGCAACGTTAAAGACCTCGGCAATGAGGACAGATATGTAGCAGAAATTAGTTTACACGCGTTTACACGTGGAATTGATTCGACGTTACGCTGTTTGCGTACGATTCTATCGCACGCTGTGAATAGCGCCTGTTACAATAAGCATGAATGTATTGCAAAAGAAGCACTGTAATCTCATTAAAAAATAAGCAAACGCGAGATTAACTCTTTTCGCCGTTAGCCGCGTTAACAACTTTCACATTTTGACAATATACCGCGAGTTATGATTGATAAATTTTCTTCTGCTGAATAATTTAGCACGAGATAAGATGTGCACGAAGCTTGGAAAAAAATAATAAAAAAGATATTTTAAAGTCGCGGGCCAAAATCGTGTGGACAAAATCGCAAGCTATTGGGTCCTTGAAATCTAATTAAGTATTCAGTCCGTTTAATATAAACTAAGTAATCGCAAAGTCGTAAATAAAACGAGAGTTCGTTGATTGCGTAAAAAAAATAAAACACAAAAATTTCACAAACAATTCGACTCGTATCGATCCATTTTGCAAGCGTGGTCAAATTCGCGAGTATTTAATGGCACTCGACCTCGGCGCCGCGCTCCACATTCACCGTCGTCGCATCAATTGGATCAATTCGTATCGTTATGGAGGGTCCGCCGTTGCGATGCGACAACCTTGACCCGTATCGAACTAGACCGATCCTTAAAGTAGGTGAGTTAAGTACACATGCATATTTCGCAATGCTGTTTCCAACACCAATTTCACTTCGACCGTGACTCGAGTCGGAAAGCGATGCGGTGCGGCCTCACGCGCCGTCTCGTTCTTTTCATATCGACTGAATGTGTACCGCCTTTTCCAAACGCGGCGATGTACGAAGTACGTTTTCTCTCTCTCATCCGAGCATACATTCTTGAGTATCTACATCTCTACGACTAATGATACCTGCATCTCTCGCGTCTGTTCCTACATTTTCCGAGTTCTGTGTCGAGTCGACTTTCGAAATTACCGATCTAATCACTCGTATCTTAAATGGAGGGTATTCAATTATTCAATTACTCAATGAAGCATACTGAACGAAGATAGTTTTCGATATCCTGAAAACAGATCGCCTTTTTTATAATGCAGTGGGAGGACGGTAGGGGATCGCTGGTGTCTTAGAACTGTCCTTCAATCGCTGTAAGAAGAAATTAAACTTCGAAGTCGCATTATTCCTTTGCACAATTCCGGATGCCTGTTCAACGTAATACGCGGCTTACTTGGCGCAATGACGAAATAGAAGCTATCGAAGGTAACGCCGCGACTGTATAATCTCCTCAGTCAGCAGATTACAATTAGGATGGTAGTGCGAAACACTCGATATGTACCTAGCGCGTAATGAAATGTCGCTTTCAGACCGTGCGACAATGACGACATTGAGCGTTACCGGTGACACACCGGTGTCTCTCGTTGCGATTGTCAACAGCGAGTCGATTCTTTCAACATTCGAACACGGGAAACGCAATACGTATAAAAATTAGCTAACGGCCACGTTGCAACGTGTTGAAAGGAGGGAGAAGGAATGGAATTTTTCTCGTCATTTTCGATAAAAGAAAATCGACAATTTAAATAAAAAATTTTTTCATTGAAAAATTATCTAGTATAAGGGCTCTGTAAACTCGTGTCTCAAAGAATAATAATTCAAGAGTTTCATCATCAAACGTGATTTCGTTCTCGCAAAATAAAAAAAAAAAGAGGAAACGTTTCAAATTATATGAAAGAAGCGTTATCGGCGCTATTTATACTCTCGCCACAGGGCATAGACAAAAATTAAATGTCACCGTCTAAATTACGTAAACTACAACTGCGGGCAAGTTAATTGCATCACCTTTTTATATAAATATAAACGCACACGTTCGCAAAATCGCAAACGTAACCGCGTGTGTGAACGGGCAGAAGAAAACAGCCGATCATTCGACTTGACATTCACATTCGTTTCAATTTTCGTGTTTTCCCACACACGTCCATAAATCCAACTGGAGATTGCTCACATTTGCATAAATAAATTTTAATTTCTGTACAGACACACACGACACTTCGGCGAATCGTTATCCAGCGCGATTGACGAGCGGCAAAGAGATTCGCGCCAGCCGTCTGTCATTGTACAATATCTTTTTTTTTTTCAATTTCCTGTATGTAGAACTAGTTGCGACAACTGTTATTATGTTCGCACCTAACGGCAGAAAGTCTTTTTTTAATCGGTGCAGCGGTTCTCAACCTTGACCTATATTCAAATACCGTAAACCACAGATACCTCGTAGTCTCAGTTCAGCATTCAGATCGACTGATGAAACGAATCTGCGTGCGCTAACTGAACATACGCGTGTTTCGTACAATGTTCATAAAACATGCGGTCGGATTTCGACACAATATCGAAAAAATAAAACAGATAGAAAAAATATATCCAAGATAAGTCCAAGAATAAAAAATCTTTCTTTTTACTTTACTTTTTCGGAGAACGAAAAAGCGCGTTTGAATTACGATAAATTAATAGCACAGTAATAATATTTTAACAAAACACGCTCGGACACGCGTTTATGATAATTTCTTTCACTTATTCGATTTTGATACACAGTATACTTCACGAACACTCTGTATACGCTCACGAATCACGCGCATGACGTGCGATGCACAGGAATGAAGAACTCGTGGCTCGTCGGCGCCGAATTGTGTCGAGGCTCTAAGATGGATATCTTTTTCGAAGCTCCCCAACCGAGTAAGGAGTTAAAAGCCACGCTTAGTATGTAAGTCGACGCATGCGTGACACACACGAAAAATTTTATCGGGCTAGCGACACGAGAATAAATCTCCGTCGTTCATGTGACGCGTTTCCGTGGTTTAAGATCTCGAGGTCATTGATCCAGAGCTACTAAATTTTTTGAAGAATTAAATTCTTTACTAAAAAAAAAAAAAGAAAAAAGTCTTCCTCGTATCAACTGTTCCAGTTTTCTGGATTGTTATTTATTGCAGTACTTTTCTCGAGACAAGATTGCCAATTTCAATCTAATTTATCTTTTTTCGTTGTTATTTATTTTTTTTCGTTGTTATTTATCTCCTTGTCGTCAATATATGTACATAATGGAATAAGAATCGTGTGTAATGTAAGGAACAACGCGTAATAATTTTTAGATACGTGACTCAAACGTGGAACTGCTCTATACGGAACAGTTGTACGTTCCAATTGCAAGTGTTACCTCTAAATGTAACTGACGTTATAACGGCGGGGCTATTAGTAGTAATGACAGACAAGCCAGTACGTAAAAATAATAATTATTGCAAGAATGTCCGCCGCTACATGCCCGTTTTTCCTTGACTGATGCATTTTAAATCCTTGCTTAAATCCAGGTCAAAGCTGTAACGCGCGTACGTACATAAATAAATAGCACACGCATTCTTGCAAATGAAGATCATTAACCGCTCGATTGTGAATGATATGTCGGGCTGATAATTCTATTAGAGAAAAATGAAAACTATGATCTGCTAATTTTGATTGCTACACAACTGAGAGCTGCAATCTTCTCTGATAAATCTTTCAAAGAGCTCTTAGGAAGTAATTCTAATCGAGATGTAAATATAGAACATATAAGAATAACGGTAGAATATAAATCAAACTTTTTAAAGATTTTATTTCAATCATAAATTTAAATTTTTGCCAAGAAAAATATTTGTAATCAATATAAATCTGGATTTATCCTTCTTATTGTTAACGGTGGCTCTTATCTGACTCTTATTTCAAGTTTAAGTTTTTTTAACCGTATCGTACTGTGTTGTATTATATTTAATGTATTAATTTTTTAAGTCGCTATGATGTTTATGACATAATAATATTAAAATAGCAAAATGGAACAAAATTATTCGTGCAAAAATGTGACCCCCCCATAGGTCTTCGCGCTTGGTTGAACATGGACGGATACTCATGATATCTGAGATCTGCTTGAACTCCGTTAACGTTAATAAGACCACATACCTGAAATGCAGAAAAACGCTTGGCGCGATTGTTCCCTTCGCTATAAGATATTGGCAATTCCTCGCAATCGAGGACAGGTTATACACACCGAGGTACAATGAATCAATCGTTTGTTATGCGCAAATTATAATTTGCGCCTCGATACTAAGACAACAAATTAACATCCTCATTCTAATGAATTGTGAATACTTGAACTACTTCTGATTGATAAACACGTATTTGCACGCTAAAATATTCAAAAAATATATAGAACTAGCTAATAAATTGTAACGGTCACGATTAATTGTGACAAATAATATTTATTATATACAAATATATATATATATTTAAAAGAAAAATGAGAGATTATAATATTTGATGAAATAAGAACCATCGTAAAAATAAAATATACAAATTATATCTATAGAAAAAACAATTCGTTGCTTTTTACTATAACAGATAAACTTCTTTCCTAAATTAATTACGCATAGATGAAATAATCGTCATTAAATTTGTGGCGCGCTCCGATTGTATTACCAATCGCATTTAAAAACAATGCAGTCAACGTTTGTGTAAGTTGTGCAGCAACCGAATCGACTCGGCATCTTTTCGTCGATATAAGAAACAGAATAAATTTATGTAATATTGTTATTTAATGTTACACAACCAATCTCTTCACTAAAAATTCTACTAGTTACATAATTTCTACAACGATAGCGGTGATTAGACAATTCTTTTTCAAGAAAAATAATGAAATTTCTCCTTGAAAAGAGATATTATCGTGAAATCTCTTAATAACAGACAATTTACCGTTATATGGCGATAAATGTTGTATATAGATAATCGGAATATTTTAAGACTTCCGATTATCTTAACTGTAGATTCAAATTAATACCTGAATGTTCCACGTTGAGTAAAAATTTGCGATTAGCTTAAAAAATGTAACATCCACGACATTTACGACTCTTTTTTACATGTTTTTTTAATTTATAGGTAGCTCGCTTTGTCGAAAGGATTTTATAAAGCGCGTGTAAGTAAAAACTTAATTAATTATTCATTCGCGGTATTCTCGTTTCGGATCGATGGTTCGATTTTTACCTCTATTAGTATAATTTGCGCACTTATCGCTCAAGACATGTTTCGCTATAAAGATACGCAGTCGAAGGCGCGTGTCAAGGTCTCGTGGATTTTTCCGAATATTTAAGGCGAATGACAGTTGATCGAGCATAGCTGCCGGAATTAATATTTGAATCACGTAACATATTTGTCGATTCTCAAACCGATACAAACCACTTCAAGTACGTTTACTACTGCGGTTTCATCGCAAACCACGAATAAGAAACACGAATAATAATAAATTATAACGAATGCAAATATATAAAGTTACATATGAACCGTATAATCTTCTCTCTCCGTTCTTTGTTATCTCTAGGAATATCTATCTCGCTTTTCTACATACGACTCGCTCTTTACGCTGTCATCATCATCGCGTGTTACTCGATTGCCAGCTTGTCAGCACATCTTCCCGACCACTCGCCATCTCGCGCAAATGAGCAAACTATCTCGCGCCGCTATGAAGCGAGAATCTCGCGGAACGTGAACGGGGAGGGAAAAAATGTATTCTGGGTGCGCCTACCATTGTACCGTCGCTAGGTTCTCGCATTTGATTACGAGAGACGACTCGAGCCGCGTATACGACGAGAGAGCCGAGTCAAGCCAAGGGAACGAACGGCTGCAGCGGGCAATACCACGGGATGGAATGGAATGGAACGGAATAGCGGGAGCGTGTTACAAAATATCAGCTTTCACCGTATCGCTGCTACGATACCGAGACGCGGGGAGCGACGCGCGCGTCGTCGCCGTCGTCGTCGTCGTCGACGACGATGTCGCCGACCGATGCCGTCGTCCTCATCATCATCCTTGACCCGCGGAATACCACAGGCGGGATTATACACGAATCGATAATTCATCCGTCAATACAGCACTGCAGTTTTCTCATGCGAATCGTCAGCTCCAAGCGTATAGATCTATTGCGCATATAGATTGTTTATACATCTATTATCTGTATAAATGCAATCGTTTATAGCATGTATGGAAAAGGACACGAAAGAAAAAATTTAAGTTAAATTTTTTTCTCGTTATATTCATGGATAGAATAATGAATCAAAAAAGGAAGTATAGAGTGTAGACGCGGTTGCAAGAGGATTAATAAATAGCGATTGAGAAGCCGAAATATAATAAGAATGAAGCTGTCAAGAATATTGATGAACGTTTTTGCAAAATAAACAAACGTGAACTGAATCCCGAAAGAAGACGCCGCGTCAAGTCGCGTCGCTTGTCACATCGATTATTGATAACTCCGAAAAATTTGTATTCCACCGGGGAGGTATCCGCGTAAAAATACACACAACTATACGGGCAGCTGTATGTACGGGCACGTGTTTCGCGCTGCCTCGCGAAAAGACTCGTATCGCGAATAAACATCTTCGGATCGGGCGCTTCGTTGCGTAAGAGAGAGAGAAGCACGCTCGCCCGGTCGAGGCCGCAAAAGTATCGCACGTCGAAGAGTCACAAATCGCTCATCGCACTCGAAGGGATCCCCCTTTTCGCCGTAATGTCAGAACGTCCGCGATCGTAAATTGCAGGTGAGCCGCCGCTCTTTAGAAGGCGGCCGTTCCCGCCACCTACGTTTTCACGTGGTGTTCCACGTGAGCGCCGTGTGTCTCAATGCTACGGCGTGATTGAAAGTAAATTCTTTTTTATTGACGAGATATATACCGGCGTGGCTGCTTGTAAACCCGACACGAGGTGTTTCTCTAACTAATCACGCGAAGGTACGTTATTTCGCACGTTATGATATGCGCTGTCTTGAGATATGCTTATCTTTCCTTCTTTTTTTTTTTAAGTAGAAATACAGCAATGATAATTCGAATATACTTATATAATAGATGCTCTTTCGTATTCGCATATCATCCCATGCCTCTTTCGATTTTATAGCACATCTTTATTAGATATTCCAGTAAACACGGCGCAAAACATAGCGATAAAGTGAGAAACCTACTCGAAATTGATGACTGTAAGAGGGAGTCGTTATAATTTCGCAACTGTGTTATTATACGGCTGTAATAAAAATATAAAAAAAACCATGTAAAAAACTGTCAAGTATACACAAGGGTATATTTATTCTCTTAATTGAGCGATGAAAGTTTATAATCCGCGTAAATGTCGCGATTTCGCCTTTCCGACTCTTCTCGTTTGTTAAGCTCGACGCGCGCGAATCTTTTAACTAACTTTGAGCGTTTTATTGTGACACAGCGGATCGGTCGACGGATTTTTGTATACGGGTCAATGACCGTGATTCTTGTGATACCGTGCCCATCGCACTGGCGTACGACGTTCTCTCTTCCATAGAACGGCGTCGATCGGGTACAGCGAGAGCCGCCGCCGATTCGACGTCGACTCGCAGGAAAGGACTTTCGACGTTCAAGAAATCGCCGATTCACTTTTGCAATCATCGAGCGTATACTCGATGCGGACCAGCTGATCCAGCTGGTCGTGCTTAAAAGCCTACGAGTCGTATTTTTCTGTAATGCCGCCAGTAATGACGTTTTCAACCATCACCTACATCGCTCCGAGGACTGGTGTGTGACCAGGATCTCGGCTTTCTGAATTGCAGATTCTCGTACGAAAGTTGCCAGAAATAATGTGTTGGACGGCAGTGACGAGAAACAATGATGATGATGATGACAATGACTGATCTTTGACAAAATCATGGTGAATTATCGCGATTTTTATGTATAATCATTACACTATCCGTTATATTTCTATATACTCGCCACGTATTCCTGATAAATCAAAGAAATATTTCTCGATATTTTTCCTTTTCAAACATACTCGATACCGGAATATACATATTTGAGAGATATCTTTAATAACGTGAGATAAAAATATGAGATAAAGACGCAAACTAAAAAACATGTTTCGTCTTCTAGGAAGTCACGTTGATAGATTTTCACGTCAAATTTCAGAAGTATTTAATAGCTACTAACTCGGGATCGAAAACGATGATAGTTGTAAGATTGCGAGTTCCGCAGTGTTCAACCCTCTTTGAAGATGCGGGCGCAATGAAGCAAGATTGCGTAATGGGGAACAGTGACGCAATCGTGGCAGTTAAAACGGCGATTTCAATTTGCGATATATCAAACGGGACGTAGCCTTTT
The DNA here is from genome assembly GCA_037157785.1 of Cephalotes varians. Taxonomy (NCBI): domain Eukaryota; kingdom Metazoa; phylum Arthropoda; class Insecta; order Hymenoptera; family Formicidae; genus Cephalotes; species Cephalotes varians. Next base: position 535,628 of record JANQDE010000037.1, on the reverse strand, counting down.
GCATCATAAATGTAGTCCTCGTAATACCAATATTCTTTATATCGCGGTGTTACATGATAATTGATACTTTCAAGGTTTCGCATTATATTAGAATATTTATGATTACGATTTATGATTTAATTTGTTTACAATGACAGTCATCGTGGATTCGAGACGATATTTTATTCATTATGTTCGATGCATCGAATAATAATTAATACATACGATTAATAATATGAGTGCCACTCGGAAGCAAGCGCAACTTGTACGCAACCAGCGACTTTTTAAATCTTTTCCTCTTACAGTATATTCAAATAAATATTTTACATGTTGAAAGTCTGTTGCTTGTATTAATTTAATCCGATTTAATTGGACGTATATTGAATCTACGATGTGCGAATGTTTTAGTTCTTTTTACGTAACTGTAGAAAGAGTAAAGATAATGTATTGACTATATTTAAGAAAAGAGAATTTTTTTTTACATAAAAGAAAAATCAGTGCACTAACCGTGTAAATTTAATTACAACGCGATGATTTTGCTTGGAGCATCGACAAATCTCAATACGTATTATACACACGATACGTTTTGCAATAATGTAGCAAGAGAAGATGCGAAAAGAACCTGGATTATTGCCTCGAACAGAACCGTAAAAATTGAGACGGCACGAACGTAACCTTTTCCCGAGACTGGACTCGTTACCCAACAATGATTGTCGGGGGTGTCCTTTACGTCGGATTCGCTCGGGGAATTGCAGGCGATGTCAAAAGGTAAAGTGCCAACCCGGACGTAACGTTCATATATCATTCACGTATCTTTATTATCATATCGGTGGAATCGCCTGTGCGGTTTTTCCATCATTTGACATGGTGTCTCGGAAGACGCCGAGTAATAGACGCGATTGCGAAACGGACTTAAAACATTTCCCGCTGGAACGTTTCGCAATTCGATACATCCTTCTCGGGGAGAATCATTAACCGTTAACCCTTTCGTTAGGACGATTATTGTTGATAAATAGAATTCAGTTATTTCCTACATTTAGTTATTATTACGAATAAGCTTTGCAATAATTTCGCTTTTATGTAAAATATTCCTCGATATTTTTTAGGAATAAATGTGTATGACAACCATGAGAGTATGATTAAATTCTTCTGTTACTCTACGGCATATTTACACGCGAAATGATCGATTTACGTCGGGAAGATGAAACGCGCTGCATGATATAAAATTTGTGCTACGGAGAGTTAATGGAGACCGACGCAACATTTGCGGCGTCCTACTTCGTACGTGAACTATTCACCGCGAATACTTATCGAAACATTGCTTTTCTCCCCGACGTGAAAGTGTCCTCCCCCTCTTGAAAGACTTCGAAACGAACGGCGTGTATCAAAACTCTGATTTCAGGAGTGCCGCTAATACGGCGCGCGAGACGATCGAGGAAACGGCGCGCCAAGCGGAAGGAAATGCGCGGTGCGTCGAATATTTCCGCGCAATTAGTAACAGCTTTGCCCACACGTGAAAGCGGCGTGAATTAAATCAGCCGTTAGAGCAAAGAAACAGAAAGCAACCTCGGCCGTACAGCGTCGCGTATATCAACCTAATAATTGCACGGTTATGCAAAAGTGTGTTAACTCGCGTAGTTACGGCGAATTGCTTCGAGTGAATCGAATCGACATCAAGTAATGCGTGATCTTTTTCTCATTCCCCTTCGAATAACTATATTTTGTACATAATGAAACTGTGAGATAGAAGCATATATGGGAAACGGATTTTATAATACGAAATATTGCGCACATTAATTAAAATGCAGAGTTTTGTGTTGCCTTTCCATATTGTTACTAAAAGGAGCTCGTAGTTTCATTAATTTTTGTATATAATAACGTCCAATTATTAATTATGTGTTATTATATACTATTTATCGAACGCAAGATGCAATTAAATAAGAAGTATCTATTAAATAAGAAGTAATAAAAGTGTCTTTATACCGTTAATTATGCCGACTTTTGAGATCTTAACAGATCCGCGATCGACTGGCTGCAACGCGAAACCTGTAAGACAAGCTTCGACACATCTAACAGCTATAAATAAAACGAGAGAACGAAAAATCAACGCGCGCAACTATTTGAAAAGTATAATCGTTATGGGCAAAAACTCAAACATTTATTTCTACTACTGGGATTATAGTTTTCCGCATTTTCTCCGCGGCTATATTTAAGTCCCCAGATGCTGGCAATTCGTTTCTTTTCTTTCCCAAACGAGATCGAATTCTTCCACTTTGGAGGTACGATGCCTAATTGGAACGATTAACAATTCTCGGATCAACGGTAGCGACGTACGATCCATATAAGCTTGTACTTACAACGTTATACAACGTACGATTCTCGCCGGTTTCAGTTCGTGCATACGAGCATATACGATCGCAAATATTGAAAACGAAAGTTTTATTCCGTCCTGCTTTTCTCTTTTTTGTATTCGTTCTCTTGCGTTACTCGATCGTATTGCCGATGTAACCGTAGCTTGGCAATGCTCATGAAAATGGTAAAACGCGATGCGTTTCTTCCGTAAACTAATCAGAGCGATTCTTAGGCGTTGGCGTAAGCGTGAAATCATTAATCGTTGCGAGATTGTTGTGAAGAATGAAACGTTTGTCGATCCGCGAGAACGTCAATGAGAGATTCCGCTTCCTCCTGGAAAAAGAAATCGAGAACGCGATTCGCACGCTCGTCAGAAGGATACTCCGTTTCGTGGCCGCGGAGAGACCATGTCTGGTGAGAAGAAACGAGAGTGATTAGATCTCGCTTTCGACGCTACGCGTGCACGACCGGATCTTCTCTTTCCTCCGCAAATGAGAACGCTCTTCTTCCCGAATCGTTCGAAGCGCACGATTGTTTGGCAAACAACGTGCCACGTGCTGCGCGAAAGCACGTACAGGTATGCGATGTTTTCGACGATACCAGCGATGTAGAAATCGAAGTCAGATCGATCGGGTCGTTAGCGAGAATGATGACAGAGAATAGCTGACACGCGACATTATACGAATATTATTACTGAAAATAAATAATAAAATCGCGCGCTCGAGCATCTTTTAAGTGAACGCGGGACTGAATAAGCGGAGGCGATAAATGACATTCCTCGCTACATTCTTCATCGGCGTCGGTTTCGCAATGTCGCCGGGAATGCTATCCATTAGCTCCTTTAAGATATCGTATAATTTCACGTGACTTCTAATTAGGCATTTATTTGGACTGTCCCCGCGATGCCAATTACGTAAACGGCGTGCTAGTTAGACTAGACAGAGTATCCTTTATGGGTTACACTCTTGACTTATTCGGGTATCACGTGTGGAAATCGCGCGTAGCAGACTCAAGGATCAAAATGTTTAAATCTCGATCTTAAAAAAAGTGACCTCTATAAACAAAATCTGCATGTGTATCATGACTCGTGACGATTGCAACATTAAAACCTTGTCGAGCACACTTAGCAATTGACGGTGAAATAAATCTTGCAAAAAGTGCAAAAGTCTGCTAGTTAAAGTCTCAAGATAATGAAAATTCTTTCGTCGAAATCCGATTTTTATCTACACATAAATAACATTGTGGTTGTGGTTGTATTTTCAGCATAATATGTTTTGTCAAATAATTTTTTTTTCAAAATTCGTAGAAAGGAATATGTGAATAATTCGTGTAACACGTGCAACAAAAAAGTTGCACCGTTTTGCATTTTATCTCAATTAAAATTGTCAATCGTTAATCAGAGGAAGTTCATTTCGAAATTGTCATCGAATGAATCAAATAAATTTAATGAATATTATTTTTTGAAAAAAGATTTGCACGTAACCTCGATTTTTGCGAAATGTAAACTTAGTGCAAGACGATTTGGAAATAGATCCCCGATCGTGCCGCGAATTCGGGCCCACGTGTTTCGCGAATCGTGGGTACGCGCGTGACGAAATGAAGGGTACTTACGTCATTTATGGTCGGTAGGAGTGGAGCTACGTCGATCGGATGAGCGATCTGTCACGGCCCTCATGTTTCCATCGCTGCGACCGGCGAGATCTTCAGCATGACGAACGGACGACGGGGAGGGAAGGTGGGTCGTGCAAATTGCCGTTCTCACACGTACACGATGCACAATGTGCGCCGATCGGTCCCGTATCGTGGAACCGAGAGAAGCTGAGGATTCGACGGATCGGCGTTACGTGCCTCCTCACCCCGCGCGCGATTTCCGGCAGCCGTTCTCTCGCTTCCGCGTAATTCCGTGCGCATCAATTTCCTGGGGTGTGATCACTGTACACCAACACACAGATATCAGGCGAGAGGGAGAGAGAAGGAGAAAGAGAGAAACGGCTTATCCTCGTGCGTTAGGATCTTCGCGAGCATCGGAAAAATCGTGGGGCGTCACAACGTCGAGTGTCACGCGAGATTTGATCCTTTGCACCCTTCACTCGGGGAAAATGAAACCGAGATGGAGATTGATTTAATTTTACACTGGCAACTTTGTTCCACTGGCAATGCTTTCCTCCTGATGAAAAGATGGAAGGTTACAAGTAAAAAACTGTGAAGTAAGAATGAATGTCGGAATCACGGGTATTTATTGTTCGTCGGAGATACCCCGATGTCAGAATGCAAAGAATCGGAGAAAATTCGATCTTTTTATTCGTGCGTCTGTCCAGATCGAACGAACTGGGAACGGACAGACGCGGACGGAACTCGATTAAGCGAGGTGGGAAAGAAAAAAAAAGAAACGAAGAGATCGTTTAAAAAAACTCGTCCTCCCGGTTACGCAAAGCCACGACCTGGCGGTCGGTGCGGCCAGAAATAAGAGTCGCGCGCCTTTTACGACAAAAAGCCGGCGAGGAAGAGCAGCGCACTTGGTGCCGCGTGCGCACGCGCGTCACGTTGCATTAATCGCGCGAGTCGGCTCTCGAAAGTCCAACTTTAAATCGTTCGCGGAAGAGATAGCGACTTCTACACTTTTCTCAGTTAGAATGATAATTTGACTTGTCCACGGTTTTACCGGCATCAATAAACGTGATTTCTCCGCGATACTCATGGTCCTTCGTAACTAACTTTCGAGGCGAGCTTTACAATGCAAAAGTTTACTCTTTCGTCGAGGCGAACATTTTTTATCCTCACCTTGCGATTCGAGACCTCGGAGACAAGTCCGTTACATCGCGGAAATGTAGAACACGTTTGCTTTTCCACGCACGTGAATTGACACACGCAAGGCACATACTTCACTCTCGCTGCGCTCTTCGCGACGCAAAACGCGCGCGACTCTCGAATTTCGGGGCGCACGACTGTGCGCGACACGCGCGCAAACTTTCTCCGCATCGATATCGATCGATCTCGTTACGTAGGACGCGGAAGTGCCCCCCTAGGGGTTCTCCCCTTGTTACTCCCGCGCCTTCTTGCTGTCCTCTCCTTAAGCCGAGAATCTCTAATCATCAATTTGAAATGCCGGTGTTAATTTGTGGCGAATCCAATTTTCCGACGGAATGACACCTCGTGCGATTCCCGCGCGCGATGAAAACGCGAACTGAGATAAGCTCGAACGTGATCCTTAAACTCACCGTAAACTCGCGCCGATTTCCGCAATCCCTAGATCCGTAATATATGATGTGTGTGTATATATTACGTATCTCGGATCTCTCGGTCACTCGACGGGATCTCCAGGGCTCACCCGCGCGTGCGAAATCACGCGTTCTCTGCGTCTTTCGACGCGGCGAACGATTCGAACTGCGCGACGTGGACGACGGGCATATCCTCCTTTCCCGATGACACCCCGCCGACGGACTGACTCTCGTCAAAGGACAAGCACGGCACCCGATCGCGCGCGCGTGACGGTGATGACGGTGATGGCGATCCGAAAATCCCTCGCGCGAAAAAGGGACGCGTGAGGGGCACCGGGGCGCGGACGAGGAGGGCCGAACGGGTGGTGTTGTGCACGCGCGCCGGCGCGGATTCGGAATTTAATGTGAGTGCGCGAACGGACTCGGTGTAACTGCGACACACAACGACCACGGCCGTCGGTGTCGGCGGGTGGCGAGAGTCGACGCGGGAAGTGGGGAAGTCGGGCCTCGATCGACGTGAGGGACCGCGGGGAAGGACCCCGGCGCGGTGTGCTCTCGGCGCGGAGCTCCTGAACGCGGATCGCGATCGTTATACGGCTGTGCCCGCTCGCGGGAGAAGGCCGTCGTCCGAAAAGGCCGAGCGAGGACCGCGCGAAGCGTTCGATAAATTTAATTGACAAGTGTAATCGATAAAATTGACGAGCCCGACGCAAAAATCTTGAATCTGTCCTCGGTCGTGCAAAAAGCTCCATAAAATTATGGGGCTCGAAACGTGTCCGTGAGCGATTTTCGAAAGATCGCTTTTAAACTCGAGACGTTCGAGATATCGAATCTCTATTCTGATTCCAGCGGGACGAACGAATGCTACGTTACTGCGCGCTGTGTTTCAAAGTCGGGAGAGTTCCTGTTCCGCTGACACTTTTTTTATGTTACTAGTTTAACAATACACGTGGCGATGGGATAAAGCTATCTCAAATTAGATTTACCAATATTACAGCCAGAAATAACGAAAATTTGAAAATGTTTGATCGAAAACGTTTTTGATGCAAAGTTCAAACGACAGGACAGTACAGGATCGACGACCGGACAACAGAATTCACAAATTTTATTTATATGTGTATATGTAATTTGAAGAATAAAGGATCAAATGTATATAAAATATGCATTGAAGTACACCGCATATAAATAGAATTTTATCCTATAATTTGATGCAAATTACAATTGGTTATTCTCGCGGAACGTGAGTCCTGAGTTATCTGTGTGTATTTTTAGCATTTCGAATCTGTGTTTAATTACGATGATAATGTAATGAAATGTGAGATAAATAACAAGATAGAGGAACCTTATGAACATCCGTCTCGTTAAAACGCACGTGAAATTGATCCCCTTAAACCATATACCTTGAAACAATCAATGTCATTTATCGACCCAGCGACGGAAGAGAGAAAACTACTGAGCTACACACGCGCAGATATAGGACATTTGTCCTTTTACTTTCGAACTGTCGAGTAACACGGTTACTCGCCCCAAGGTGTCGGATTACGGAGCGCGTTGGATTAAATCGGGGGATGCCGAGGGGAATCGCGTAACCGTCGGACGTGCGCGAGCATTGAATTAGCATCGCGGAAACTTTAATTATCGACGGCTTTCCACGGAGCGAGTCGCTTATCCACGAATTGCATCCACGGTTGGATGGCCGCTCTTACGGCGTTGCGTAACAAGTAAATGGCTAACAACCTCGAATTGAGAGATTTCCTTTCGAATGCGATTCCGTGTCGCAGAAATACTAACGGTCGATCAACGAGCTTTATCGGGAAAGGGCGACGGCTGTACTTACGAAAATGCTTGCGATCTAGTTTTCGACTTTACTTGCGGCAGACACGACGAGCCTTTCGCGCCAGTACTCATCGAGAAGAATACCATCATCTTTTCAAACGCTACGTAATTTTTAGTCGGCTGAAATTAGCTGCGTATAAGTTTAGCGTCGCGACATTAGAAAGATTTACGTCAAATACCAAAAGAATCATTACGCTCGACATTAATTAATTCTTACGTATTAATTAATTCTTCGCTTTTTTTTCTCGAATCAAGCGCATTCGACGCCGCGTTTGGATATTCATAAAATACGCTGTGCCATCTAGGATTTATGTTCGTAAGCACATAAATCCGAATGACGGGCGAATAAATAATGCGAGAGGAAACATATTGCGGGATCGCAGAATTACAAGCTTCTCAGCCGGAAGCGTGTTTACTGTTCGCGTGACCGACACCGCCGCGAAGCCGCCGAGGTTTTAGACTCTCGAATGCGGGGATTTAAACGCGTGGCAGAGGGGAAGGCACCTGAACGTACGAGGTGATACGGCTCTACGAACCGCACAATGGCGAGGGTGGTATCGAGCGAGGGAAAGGAAACCGGGGGGAAAGAGACGAGGATAAGAGAAAAAAAAGACGCGAAGGAGTGGTAGGGAAACGACGTGGCGTGGGCTTTTAGTCGGTGATCGTTTTCCGGTTTTCCGTTCTCGCGAGAGGCACAATTCTCTGCCTCTTTGTCCTTCTCCCCCTCCCTCCCTTCCTCTTACACACACACACACACACACACACACACACACACCCTCTCTCTCTTTCTTTCTCTCTGTTGGTATCGCCTCTCTCCGCTCTTGTCCCGTCTCGCGCGCGAGAGGGAAAGTATTTTATATCACGCTTGGCTTGGCAAGAGAAAGGGGACACGGTTCGCTCCTAATTTCTGCTTTAACTTTGTGAACCTATATATCTCGCGTATGCGCATGCACATACATATGCCTTCGTATATGTGCGTACATAGTAATTTGAAACGCCATGCTCGAATTGTTCGCCGACGCAATCATATTGGGAGAGAAAAGAAAGAACATTCTTTAAAAAGAAATATTTCTTCAAATTTCCGAGTCTACTTACATGTACCGAATTAATTAATTCGTTTGGTACATAAATACACATCTAAATGTATTTAATACTGTATTTAATATTTCGATGTAACTTGTACATTATTTCTTATTAAATAATAATCAGTTAATATGCTGCAATGTTAGTTTGGGCGTCGCTTTTTCTACTTATACATAGAATGTTGCATATATTAAAAAGCTTTGACAATCAAAAAAGAACTTTCGTATGAACACAGATTCTATTTTGAACACAGTATCCGGGTCAAGTATTAGGGATCAAGATTAATCTCGACGAAACAAAATTCCGTAAACTTATATGTCAAGTGGCTTCTGAGAAAACAAAGCTTGAATTAATGTGATACACTCTCAAAATGTTTTTTTGAGATACAAGTTTGGCAGCTCGTTATGAAACACCTCGTATATCCCCAGAAAAAGTTCTATCGTTGCGAACCGGATCGGCCTGTTTGAAATAACTTGTACTAAATCAGGATTTTTACAGTGCTAATATATTATATTAATTTGATCCCGGATTCCGTGTTGTGTTTTCCTAAATATTAAATTACTAAACAAAATTGTGTGCAAATCTGCTTGTATGTTTAATTATCCAGTTGAAATAAAAATATCGTGCTTCTCGTAGAATTGTAGACACGAGGTCATAAACATCTATCATACAAAATTACATGTATTATTGCGGGCATATTTAGGACATGAACTTCCTTTCTAAATGTTCGAGAAATATTGTTATTTATTACTATATATTATCATTGTTTGTCAAGCATCGATATGCCAAATTACGAAATCACTTGCATTGAAAAGCATTGCCGAATAATCGACATTCATAACGCGCGAATATTTAGACAGGAAACATGCGATGTGCGTGCAAATTCGTACGTTAAGACGTTTACGACCGTATGTGAGCGTCTATTCGAACAGAACATATTCTCGAGATATCGAATATTTCACAATCGTTTCTTTATGCGGGACCAAGACAAAGAAGATTCTTCAAGCGTCACGTAAATTTGCACAGTAATGTGATTGAGATTTCACGGTTCTCTCTCTCTCTCTCTCTTTCTCTCTTTGAAATCGTTGCAGCGCGCGATAAATCTGTGATAAAATCTGGAACGAGGCTTTGACAGAGGACGAGGACAAGGCAAACTCGCGCCGTTCAACTCAGAGAAAGACAGAAAGAAAGACAAAGCGCCGGGGAGAATGGGAGAGGAGAGAAAGAGATGCAGCGGTGGCGGCTGCTCGGCGCAAGTCTTGCCCGAAAGTGAAATCGACTATGCACCGCCTTGTATCATAGCCGTTATTATGTTATCCAAGCCAGGTGAGCGGGGTGTAGGGAACCCAGGGGTCCCCGTTACAGGAGTTGCGCGCTCGAAACGTAATACGATATAACACGACGGATGGCGAACCGGCTAAGAGTCGCGATTATCGCGACATTGGTGGAAACGGCGGCGATCGTCCAAGATTCATCAAGTACGACGTTAATCACTGTCCCTTTTCGATTTTTCTCCTGTTTCTCTTCTTCTTTTCTACAGCTCCCTCCGTCGCGGAGGATACTCGACTCAGGAGCGCGTACGAATCGTCGCCGCGCTGCGCGAAACCGTTCACGTTAATTACGAAAGTGAAAGTACGGCGCGGTTTGCGATGTCGGATACGAGGTAAAAAGAAATCCTCGAGCTTCTTCTTCGTCTTCTTTCCGCAGCATTTTACGTAACTCCGGTCCGGACTCGGATCTCGTTACCGTTTCGCTTTGCATCCCGATCGCTCGGGTTCGCTAATCGCAATCGCGCGGCGAATAAAAGAGACGTTTTTGCAACGTGTCGATGTAGAAAATCGTGAAAGTAAAATAATTATGCTTTTATCGCATAATATTTGGATGTTTAACATTTCGCTAAAGCGACTTAAAATACAATGCGATTAAAATCCTTTTTTCTCGATAAAGAAATATTTATTACTGCAAACTTTATCTCGATAAAGACATAAAGTAAGTCGTGTATTCTCTAAAAATTAATAATATTTGTACTCAAAATTCACAATTTTTGAGTCTCTTTAAAATCATCTTTTTTTAATAACATTGATAATCATTCGATCCTGCTAGCACACCGAATACAAAAACCGTTGTCTCTGGTGATATCTTCCCGTTTCGCTTCGCGTCAGCCGCCGATGAATTTCGGTAACGAAACCCGGAAGCAATTTTTACGGTGTCTCGCCACAGATCGCCTCGTAATCAAATTTCTAACACGATCTCGCAAGATCGATCGACCGAGCTAGGAATTTCGTAAAGAGATTTCACCGTGTCCAGCTTTTATGTACTCGTGGTTATTGACTGCAGAATTACGGGCGAGTCAAATGAAACGATGAATACCGAGTTCTTTTTAGCGAAAATATAGAAAATTCTTCGTCTTCAAAATCAAAGATCGCGATCTTGGAGTCTCTTGAATTCCTTCCGTATTAACTTACGCGATACAGCTACGTACAAACATCGCGTGTAAATAATTTTATATATATATATAGGCGGATTAGTAATTGTTGTGTAATCATCCGGTTGGGCAGTGCGTTGCTAATAAAGCCTGCAGCCTCTACCTTTCACAATGCATAACGGGGACCGTGATTGCTTGCACTGTCGACTGTGCGAGCGTCGTTGACGAAATGTTACTCGGAACTTGAATCTGCAACGAAGCAACCTGAACAACATGCTTGTAAAAAAATGTCTTTTTTAAATTGTCTTTAAAACTTTACCAAATAAAGAGTTCTGAAAGAGATGACTTTAAGACGTCTTCTTTTTTTGCCTGTTACACTGTATAAAATTGTCAACAGATAAATATTAAATTGTTCTAAAAATTATGTACATATTAAATTATTAACGATTTATCAAGTGAGTCCGGAAATAATTACAGCTTCTTGACATCGATGATTGATAACATATATATTTACAATATGTGGACACAGATTTAATCGTATAAAATATTTCATTATACAACTAAACAATTATAAGATCTTTTTGATAAAAACGACATAAAGGAAGAAATAACGATATCTGATCCGCAAAATTATTTTTAAAAGCGTTTACCAGTGTATTATTTTTCTTTCAGAAAAAACGAAAAAAATAATGGCTTCAATATAGGAACTTTGAGATCTCTTTTTCTTTTCTTTTGCTTAAAGAATACGATTTTTTTCTTGTAGATTTTTATTTTTATTTATACAATGTTCATTAAAAGTCAAGGAGAGACTATGGAGACATCTCTTGAAGTAGACACGAACTATGTCATCTTTGTTTCAAAATAAAAAAATCTCGTGTTATGACGTTCATAATTAATGAGATCACGATTGCATAAAATCACAATGTGCTATTTGGAAAGTCGGAATAAAAATTTTGTCAACAAACGATAAGTGATTGGTCCTTACATCTCCTTTTTTTCTTCTCTCTAAAAATGGCACTAAATCTTTTAAGTCGAGGACCGAATCGGCCGTCACAAATTTAAATATATATTTACAAAGTCAAATAAGAGATTTGCACAAAACGAAATTAAAATGTATGTAAATGTAGTGTAATGAGCTCAAGTCCGTAGGTTTGCTATGCCAAAGGATTGCACCCTCTCGTACGGGAATCTTCTTCTTTGATGAATGATTCTCGATTCCCAATTGTGAATTCGATACAGCTAGTTTACTTATTCCCATGTGAAAATATCTTCTTACATTTCCCGCTCAGACCAACAGTCGTGATACACGAATATCTAGAGATGACGCGATTAAGGCGCCATCTTTCTTGGACGTTTCTTTCCCAGAGAGATTCTTGGACAAAATGCAGAATTCGCCTGTTGAACGCAAACTATATTTGTCATTCACTCTCAGGCTTGTTTATAATTTCTAGACATTTCTAGAATGACTTCTACGAAACCGTCAAAGCTATAAGAAGAAAAAAGGATTTGTGATTACGCTTCTTGTTGCGATTGTTAAGTGATTTATTGCGGATAGATTCTTAATCTAAAATGGCAAATTCTGAAATGAATAATGAGGTATATACTCGAATATCCCAATGAAGCACACACATGTGATCTGTTTACATTCAGTTTTGCTGAAGACGATATTTATACCATTGAATCTTATGATACTTTCAGTTTGTCCTTTTGCGGAAAGCAGTTTGTTCGGCACGATTTTGTATAGCGAATAAGCTTATCAGAGAAGCCAAGGCCTTACGGGATAAATATGGGAATGAAGCGCAACGGGAGAAGTACAATATGAAAGCCGACAAGTTGATCGACGAGGTTTATGCACTAAAAACAATTCATAATGATGAAATTTCAATATTTGGCATCTTAAATGAGAGAAGTCTAACTGAAATATTACATGATCAGTCATCAAGTAGTAAGGATTGCATAATGGCAAGGGTGGTGTATTACAAAACTCTGAATAGAAGATTAATGCAGTTTAAGGAGAGATTCCCAGATTGTAAGAAGTATGTTAAAAAGAAGATTAAAAAGTTAAAAACCAAGGCTGCTAAAACTAAGCAATCTGAAGAGAATAATTCTAAGAATAAAAGTTCAAAGAAAAAAGTTGTATCAAATAAAAACGTTGAACAACCTCAACATAACTCTCAAGATGAGGAAGCATGTAATAATGGACCTGAAACAAGAAGTAACTTGCGCAAGCGTAAAAAGTCATTGGTTGAAGATTGTACGTCCTTGGAAAAACAAAAATTACTAAAATTGGAGAAAGACACATCAGAAACTACAATCAAAGATAGGCAATCAGGTGTGGTTAAACCATGTAGCGTTACGAAAGAAGCCAAGGTGAAGAGGTTTGCCAAGCTGTTGGAAAAGCAAGAAGCTAACCAGGATGCACAAACGTCTGTCGAAAGTCAAAATTCTGCAAGCCCTGAACAAGTAAAAATGGTTGATGACTTTTTCGTTACAGCGGATGGTCAAAATTATCAAGGAAATAGCGCCTCGACATCGTACATAAAATCTCACGGACATAATACGCGAGCTAAAGCTTTTCAATCGAACGATCAAATTAAGAAACAAAATGCAAATCGCAAAAACGATACAAACTTCAATAAAAAACATCCAGGCAAACAATCTTTCTCTATGAAATCCAAGAAAATGACCAATAAAATTAATAAGGATGCAAAGAATAATGCAAATGAGAATGTGACTGTCAATAAAAGAGACGACAATACTGATTTACATCCTTCTTGGATGGCTAAGAAAAAAGAACAGAAAATCATGAGCCAAGGATTTCAAGGCAAGAAGATTGTATTTATGGATGATTAGGCGATGATTAAGTTAGTTTACTGTATGGAACACACAAGGAGCACACAAATGAATTAAGTTTTTGTAAAATGCATTGCAAACTTACAATACATTCGTCATATTGTTTTAACAAAAATGTATACATATGTACATTTGCCTTCAAACGTAATACATTTATTTGATGTAAATATTCTAACATAATATGTTGTCTTTTTTTTAAGTAGTTTATATAATCTTATTCAATAAAATACAATGGAATCATATGTTTTTATTCGTATGTAACACTTTGGTCTTCAAATATATGTTATAACAACATATTTGAAAATGATGTTCAGTCGAATAAATAAAAAAATTATTAAAAAGCAGGTAAAGATATTCAATTTAATATTTAATCTTATTCGTGATCAATCAATTAATATTCAATTTTGTTTCGCAACATAATGCAAAAACAAATATTCTTGTTCATACATTTACATTAATTTTGGATTTACGCCCATTCCGGAAAAACGGACATTAATGGACGTAAGATTATTGAATTTCCACAACAAGGTTGAAACTTGGAATAAACACACTTTTTGAAGGTTTCGGATTAACCTTTACAGGGCGGGGAGAAGGTTATTTTTTAAATCTTACAGTTTTTCCTTGAGTAAGATTTATTATAATTCACTGTATTCGTTGCCTCAAAATATGACACTGTTTCAATGCCACTACAGTGGCTTCCCAGTGCTGTAAAGGTTAATGAGAATTTTCGCATCACTTATTCTTCGAAAGAGTACGTTGTTTTTCGGCATGCGTAACTAATTGGGAATCCACAGGGAGGCCTTTCCTTCGACGAACTGCATCCATGTAGCACTTAGCTCGATTATCGCTGTCCGCCTTTTCACCGAAATGGAGGTATTCCTCTTCCGTGGATGGCACCCAGTAAGGATCCTGTTCGATTACCTGTATGATAAGACGCAGAAACATTCGAATGATTTCAAAAGTTCGTTTGAACAATCAAAAAAATATAATATAAATTTAAAAAAGAGTTTCCCTCGAAATTGCCGTAGATTGCAAACTCAAAAATTTAATCGTATCTTTAAATTATTCAGTAATTACCAAAGATAAAATAAAAAAACATTCAAGATGTTGCTAAAGTTTTATTCATTATTATTTTCTAATTTCTGAGAATGACCGCGTTCAGCAGAAAAAACATGTTTGTAACTGTTGTAAGATTCTTGAATATGATTGGTTTATACATTTAAATCCAGTGAGAAACAAGGGCACAAGAATCAATCATGTTAAAAAATCTTACAACAGTTGCAAAGCTGCTTTTTCTGCTAAACGCAACAAATGTCTCCAAGTTTATAAACACTTTAATTCACAAGAAAACATGTTTACCTCCCAATGACTAAAAACTAGCTGCGGACTAGCCAATCCGGACGTTTGCGTCCGCAATTCTCTTGCGAGATGGAAGCTCTCTAGAACCGGTAGGGTGGCCAATACTCTGAATTGTCCACCGAAGCCGTAAGCACTTTCCGTAGATACGATACGGCCTTGTCTCTTGCCGAACACAGCGTACAATTTCCCTGCAACAAAAACAATCGCCATCAATTGTTGATGTCTCAGCACAAACGGTAGTATCGCTGCTGTTGCACCGCTCTAACATTTCTTCGCGGTATTCCTCTTACGGTACTCTTGCATTCCTAATAATAATAATAAACATCTCCAAGTTGAAAGCTTGTTCGCGCGACAGCACTCTACAAGATTTTCATACGGTTTTATTTTAAAAATACGTGATACAAAAGACAATCGCGAATACGTAGACACGAGAATCAGGCTCTCAAGTGATTAATTTTCGAAGTAGCTTGCATATCTTGGGCATTGTTCTAGATAGTCAATGATTTATCGTGTCCAAAAATATAGGTACGAAGCATTTAGAAAATACTTGTAAGAATAAATTTCGAGAAATCCAAAACAAACAGCTTTAATAAAAAAATAAATAAATAAAGAGAATCATATGTCCTGTTTAATTTAAAAAGGTAAAACATAATATTGTGTTTCTAGAGAGATATCCAAAAGAAGGAGAAAAAGAAGAGAATGAAGAAGAAAAATAAAAAGATACGAGATGTCAAACGAGATTCGGAATTGCGCAAGAAACGAGACAAACGCATTCAGGTATCGGAAGACGTAGGGAAAGGAAATTGTTGGCGAAAAACTGGCTCGCTGGTAAAAGCGAGGGAAGAGAGAAAAGGATGGAATACAGAATGTACAGAAAACATAGTGGATAATGGCAAAACAGACCGCGCGCGCGCGCGTAAGCAAACGGGCCGATCTCCGGAGAAAGAGTAAAGAGTAAAACACTCGTTAATAAGCTCCCGGGGAGAGCGGAGAGCAACGCGCGCTTCGTACGGAGCGCCCGTAGAAGAGAGGATGCGATACAAGGACAAACGGCAAACGGCGACGAGTCCCGAGAAAAAACGGCGACGATGAAAACGTTCCGTGAGGAGAGATAGAGAGGGGCCCCGGATAGAGAGTAGTAGTGGGGATGACGTAAGAGCAAGGGGACAGAGTCGGGGGGGGGGAGGCAGGAGCAGTCAAGAATGAGAAGAGAAAGAGGAGGGGGCGATGCCAGGAGGGAAGCGCGGGAGGGAGGAGCGGGAAGGGCGAAGGAAAAGAGGTAGGGGCATCCATTCATGCTTTACTTCTGGCTTTTAAGAGTCCAGTCGAGCGGACGGCATACCTTCGCATAGGCCGATCTCGTCGGAACGTTCTGTTTCTTCTCGGTCTTAGCAATCGCGCTCCGATTCTCGAGAGGAAGAACCTCGCAGGAACCATAAAAAAAGGAGTCCACTGCGCGGACGAACGACAGACAGATAGAGATTTGGTGAGAGTGCGCGAGTGCGATACGCTCTATCGAACCTCGGAGGCTGCTCTCCCTTGTCCCCCCTCCCTTAGATCGGCCGATCAGGGAGCAGCTCTTTCGCATCTCTGGAGTCGCGAGAAGAGGGAGATAACAGGAGATCGAGATCGCGGTAAACAGAGACACGTGACGGTCCTTTCGCAATTGAAAGAAGAAAGATCCAAATTCGGAACTGAGATCTCCGTGCAAGAAACGATTTGAATCGTGTGGGATTCTTGAAACTTGAACCCGTCGAATCCGCGAATTCGGGAAAAAGTACGTGTCGAGCGATCGAGATCTTCGCGAAGCGATCGGGAAAACTCTTTTCGCTTCTTTCCGATGATCGATCAATGAGAAGATTTGTGAAATTTACGAAGATGGACTTCAAGTAGCAATTAACGGACGACTGGCGAGCCTTCGAGTTTCGAGTTCTCTCGTGTTGTATTTCTGTTATGAGTATTCCCTGAGTATTCCTCCTCCCGCTCGTTCCGAACGCCTTGTCGCGCAAATAAGAAGGTGAACGTATCGAAACCCCCCTACCATTCTTTTTATCGCATCCCCCCCTACCGTGGAGTAAAACACCTAACGCAGCAAACGTTTCTTACGGAGAGAAAGAGAAAGAGTGAGAAAAAGAGAGAGAGATACACAAACAGGCGACCGCCGATTTTCTCGATCGAGATTCTTTATCTTCGCTGTGCTTCTCTCACGCTGCGACACGATGACCGGCAAAACAATACACCTGCTGTACACCCTGCTGGCGATCGTCGGGGTCGTCCGCCGGAGCAAATGCGAGGTTTTCGATCTGCCGTTGAGAGTTGAGCACGACGAATATCTCAAGGAGTATTTGTTCATCGATGAGAGCAAGTACCATGCCGAGCTGCAGGAATTCGACGACACGACGGTCGAGATCGATCTGATCAATCGTAACCGGAAGCACAGGTTGACGCATGAGGAACCCAGGGTGCTATATCAAGTCGGGGTAAGCCACTCCTCCATGCCAACTTCCATTTGTCATTCTCAATTCCTAAATTATGTAACCCTCGTATGTTATAGCTATATATGTTTCCTATTTTCTAATTCATTATATA
>JANQDE010000037.1:435640-517789 GCA_037157785.1 Cephalotes varians | reverse complement strand
TATATATATTACGTAACTGTTACGTAGCCACTGGTACAAGTATGTTGAACGACTAGCTGACCGATACGTGTATAATAACTTATTTAATATCGTACGTTTAAGCACGTTCGGTAAACGAAAGGCGATACTTTATATAAATCACATGAACTGAAGCGTGATGTCGCAACCCTTTTACTTTTCTATTCTTCTATTCTCAAACTCTCGTATCTCTCAAATATTTTTTTTGGTATCGACTTAAGCGTGGCGCATGAAGACGAAGGAGTCACTCGCCTATTAAACTTTCCTCCGTTAAGATCACGTTACTCGCTCCATTAAGTTCTCCGAACGAATTAACGCTTAAATTGCTCCAGAAAGCGGTTAAACGTTTAGCGACCTAATCCCGGCGAGTCTCATCGAGCCACGCGATTAAATTGCGAGAATATGAATGGCGGGACAGATCTGATCCATTTGCCGGATTCCTCGTGACTGCTGATTTTTTTTAATCTAGATTTTTTTTCAACAGATGTCTCGATTTTCAGAAAATTTTCGATTGTGCGCTATGAAGTCTCGGTGTTGGTACATATCTCTTGAATGATACACATGTATGCGAGTTCGTGTATGCTCGAGTAACATTCCGAGGATTTGAAGTTAAATCGTCCGCTTACAGGCGCAGGAAGTAGAAGGAGAGGGAAGCGTAGCCGTTAGCAAAGAGCGGCGCCCACTCGATGCTCGAACCTGTTGCTGCTGTCGTTGCTGTAAACACCTACGTGTCGACGATGTACGCGCGTGTGCGTCGCGTCTGTGCGTGCGTGCATACACGTCCCCCGTGGGGTACGGTGCGTAGGTATACACGTGCGGACAGGCGCGACACCCAAGTACGACGTATCGTAGATACGTTCGCACGTGGGCCGAGAGTACGTGCGCAGGAACGACACGGTGGGGATGACGACGATGTCGTCGAGGAGAGAAAACTGCTCTTTGTATATCGGACGAGAATCACGCGGCTTCACGAAATCGCGCCGAGAAGAATCGTTCTTGAAAAACAAATCTTTCCTTTTTATTTTCGTTTTCCTCTCTCTCTCTCTCTCTCTCTCAATGGTAATCTGTAACAATCGTATGCCTACCTGTATCCTTCTGAATATAGAAAAGAAAAGAGAAAAATACAATTGAAGAGGATATATCCGGTGTGGCCAAAACCGCCATTTTCAATACGGTTGGAGAACAGGGTTTTTCCTAAGAAGAATTTTCCAAGAATAATCTGCTTCTTCTCGTGAATATTTTTGAAATCGTTTTGAAACTCGATACAAATGGGATGTGTTAATTTCATGTTATTAACTCAAATGAATAATTCAGTTAAAGAGGGTAATCTCCTTTTTCCGTAGTCACATCATTCGTAATCTGCATATTATGATTATCTCTTCGGACAATTAATAGATACGCATCGAGTAGCGATTAATTATCCTGCCGATTATTACGGAGCACCTAGTGCCATTAATGCTTTCGATCGCACGACAAGATTTCCAGGCTTAGAGACATCCGGTACGGCTGTATGGAACGATGAGCGAGCGATCTTTCTTTTTACTAAAACGCCATCCATCCATCCATCCGACCAGATTCCCTGCGTCTTGTCTCTCTTTTCTTCTTTTCTCTCTTTCTCTCTCTCTCTGTCTCCTTTTTTTGTTCGGCATCTCGTTCCTCGTCTCACGCGGCCCTTCTTCTCCTGGTCGTCGTCGATGCCTAGCGGCTCCTCCTCCTCCTCCTCCTTCGCCTTCGTGTAGTATGTCCATCCCGAGTGCCAGGTGTCATTTTCATTGCGGCCGTGCGAGAAGCGAGAGACGCGTGAGAACTTCCGGATGGTTTACGGCGCCCTTCCGGTCCTTCTATTATCCCATTTTAGTTTACCGCCATTCTCTGTGTGTGTGCGCGTGTGTATGTGCGTGAATCCCGCTGCTCGCTACCGCTATATCAGCTTCAAAAACTTCCTTCGCCTTTCGTTCTGCTTCACCTTTTCTTTCGCTCGTAGAGAGCCGACGGAAGTGGCATAAAGAGATGCGTAGGGAAGGCCACGCGGGAAGGATAATGCGGACAAACACGATTAACAATCGGAAGCGATTGAAATCGGAATATAATGTCGTGAGATGGATCAGCTTAAAAATATCCTCTGGGAATTTCAGCTTTCAGTAATTGTAAATTATTTATACACCACCGGTGCGCGTATGGCCGAATAGATTATTTATAACATTAAATGAATGTGATATTCAACCGTAAATTTATTATATATCTGTAATATATAATATACAAATTTATGAAAACCATATCATATTATAATGTAGAAGATGAAGATTTTGTATCTTAAAAAAATATTGCCTTCTATAAAATTGTTAGATAAAAAAATTTTCTACAAATTTTTAAATATTTTATATATTTTCTAATACGTTAGCTATGTTGGGAAAACTGCAAGCGATATATGAGTGAATAGAAAATTATCCGGAAGTTGTAGATTAAATTTTTAGATATATAAATGCGAACGGATGTCTGAAGGCTCGGGATGAAGGAGGATTTTCCCTGTAAAAAGCTTCATTCGGTCCATTGTGCCGTGACGAATGATCGTAGTAAGTAGTATAATAGTAATAATGGTAGTAGGTAGTAATAGTAGAAACTACAGCTGGTGGAGCGACAAAAAGACAAACGAGATGAACGGATGGTCATAGCAAAAAGTCGAATGCTCACAGTCGGCGGTAAAACGGCGGAAGATCATTTCCTCGAACATTTCTTCGCTGAATGGTCACGTTGCTCCAACTACTTCGACTCACGCACTATCGAGGTGCACCTCGATAAACGCGTTAACAGAAACCGCGCGCGTGATCGCTCGAAGAGCGTTTTTTTTTTGCTCATAAATTCATAATGTATCCGCGAACACAAGAGAGACGCGGAAGTAGATAATTTTTTATTCAGCAAACGGCGAAATTCGATATCTACTTGACGAGCGAAGTTTCTTACGTTTTTTTTAGATTAAATTCCTTAGATTAAAATTGTCAAAAAGGATCGAATATGAGATTGCGAAGTAATTGAAGATTTAGTGCGAAAATCCGACACCCTCGGCAGATATTTCGAGATTCCATGGTCGCCTTATGGCAGTTGGCGTCGTCGATGACGATAGGCCGGACAGGACGTACGCGATTGCCTCAATGAATGGACTGGCAACATCTAAATAGTCCAGTTATAGCAGACTTTGTATCGCCGGCAGAAAGAGCGGATATACTTCAGTTACGAGTCTTGTGCGCAATCGTCCCGTTTATTTCATTAAGCACCGTGGTCCCATAGCGCGACACGACACGTTCAGACGTTTATTATTACGCAACGGTACAATCCGTCGCGATCATAATCGTCCTACTAATAATTCCGTTATCGGTACCCGAGAGACGAACGCGTCTCCAGTTGTTTATTAATAACGAGAGAGATTACCCGGACGGTATTGGTCAGCTGTTCGATTCAATGCAATCTGATTCGATGTATTTGCGCTCATGACACCATCGATGCGAAATAAACAAAGTGATAAAATCGCCGTTCCGAAATGGATCGGAGGGACAATTGAATTTCCGCGAAATACGAACGAGCGTCAATCGCTTTATTAATGACGCGGGTGCTTGTTTGCGCAGAACAGCGAGAAGGAGTTACCGGAGTGCGCGGATCGGAGCGAGGTATGTAGCAAGGTGGATTTATATGGTGCACCGTGGGTCGAGAGACAATGTCGTTGCCCGAACGGTCGTGCCTGCCCTAGCAGCCTTCACGGGGACGACGGACATACGATCGTCGATAAAACGCGCCGCTACAAGCTCTGCGAGCCCGTGAAACGGCTTCCCATCTGTCATTACTTCAAGTTAGTTAGACCACGACACGCATTCTCCGCGATCGCCGCTCGGATTCAACGATTCCACGTCGCATTCTTGGATTTTAGCTTCATTCATGTTTAAATCCTATAGCTGTATAACAATCAGAAATTTTTCTACGATTTTTTTCTAAACATTATTTCCTTTCAAAACGCGTTGAATCGCAAATTATTATATTGATATCGTTGGATATTGTTGAATTCGAGTTACTCGCTCGCGAAATAGACGATACCAAATTGTACGTTCGCATTGAAACATCCTAACTTTTTATCGCAGAGACATTACGTGGACACTGGCACCCGGAGGTGGCCCGGCGAATGCAACGGTGCAACGAGTCTACTGTCGATGTCGGCCAAATAGCGTGCCATATCTAGTACGTAGGCAACCTCACAGATCGCCGGACGGAAATCAAGGTTTCGTCTACGCCTTCGCCTGTTCTCCGCAAAGCGTAAGTCAATCGGAAGTAAAGAAAAACACGGGAGTCGTTTATTCCGGAACGCAATTTCCAAAGAGTTTCGCCAAAATCGACGCATCTCTATGTTTTGCCGCGCGTTTAGGTTTCCCTCTTTCGTGAGGCCGACAAAAAATCTTAGCGCGCGATTAATTTGCTATTCGTTCGCTTTGCAGAAAATACGATGTCAGCACAAGGAGCCCTGTCGCCTGTTCACCGTGCGCAAGAGACGCAACTCGCAGCTCGAGGAGGTGAACGCCTCGCCTCTCTGCCAGTGCCCCCGTGGACACCGGTGCCCTCGACGGCACACGGATCCCGGCTCCTCGCCGGCGCGATCCTACGCCGGCGTCCTGGAGATCAAGACTTACAGCGGCTACTGCGTGCCGTATCACGGCTATGATAAAATGACGTACGGCATCTGAGAGCCACCGCGCGTTAGAAACAGCATCTCTCGCTGCAGCGACGGATCCGGGATGTCTGCCAAATGCAAATCCAAGCTTCAACGGACTACCCACACTTTTACCATATATCCCCGTAAAAAGAAAAACGATTGATTCCCGAAACCACGGCGGGTTCTGTCCGCTTTTTTAAGCGCGCAACAATTGGCCATTTGGTGCCGATTGTCAAAATGTTGCCGTAAATTCGCAGAGCTTTCAATTCCCGATCATGCTGATGAGCGCGCTCGGATGATCTTTCGAGGAGTTCATTCGGTCGCTCTTTCGAGTAATCCTTTTGAATTTTTTCTCTTTTTCTTTTTTTCTTCTTTTTATCTCGCGAACGAAGCGTGATACTCGCGATACGCTCTTGATCCGCTCCGTAGGCAGGAAGCGTCGCGTAAGACTCGCGGACAACGAAATTAACGGACGGGAAATTAACATGCGTGTCGATCGATCGGCTGTACCAGCCATGTGATGCCGTGCCATGTACGATCCCCAGCGGCGTTGGCGAATGTCAAGTGTAAAAAGTAATGTACAGAAGAATATATAGAGATAAGAGAATCACGCCCTACAGTTTTGTACAGTACGTTTCGAAACGATCGCCTCGTATTCCCGCAATGTAACACGGGCCTCAGTTATCGTGCCCTTCGGTCGTAACAACGACGAGTCTTTTCTTCTTTAGTGCTACCAATTTTTGTGCCGCTTCGTAGAATATTGCAGACGTTGCAGCTGTCATCGCAGCCGTTTTATAAACTTGTATATATATCTGTTTGTCCCTGGTCTTCCGAAAGTGTCTCATTCGGGAAGTATATTGTGTATGGTAGCATTGGAAGACGATTTGGAAGAGACTCTCTCGATGTTATTTGTTACTTTTATTTTAACTTAATAAAAAGTATATATTATATATACGTGTGTATATACGCGTGTGATACAACGTTATTTTTTATCCTTTCCAGCTTTTTTCTCTGAGAAAAATAATTCTTAAATGAAGATATGGTCATTGATTCAAAATCAATTAAAGAAATATATGCATTTTCGTGATATGAGAATATGAAAAAAAAAAATCGATTTATCGATCTTCTAGATCATTGAGGCTGCAGGTAAAAGTCAAGGATAAAGATGCGCAAAACAACTACTGATCAACAACTATCACAAGTCGATAAAGAAGGTATTATATAGCAACATCAACAACATATAAAGTTAAACAACGCGTAGATTTTAGCGAAATATTTTTTGTTGGTGATAATAATTTCGATTTAACATACCAAACTTATTATTTATCTAAAAATTTACTAATTTACCAATTTACTATTTTTTAACCATTTTGATCATTGCGCATTTTTGTACGTGAAATACAAAAAACGGTACGATAACGTTGTCTTAATCTCATAATTAAAAAATATAAAAAAAAAAGATTCTTTACCGCCATACATTATAAATAAAAATAAAATTAACCGGCATCTTAAACATCACTTTAATCATCTTTCTCTCTTATCGAAGGCATACATTGCTCCGTATGCAAACAGAGCAAAGGAATCTTGTCGGGACACAATAAAATTTGCGATGTCATTATGAACGCACGTATTACCGGCTCTCAATATTATTTTCTATCCGTATTGTTCTTTTCCTCTTCGGGAAAAGTGATTTTCTGATATTTTACGTCGGAGAGAGATCGTGGATCAAATTCGAAATTAGGTCTTACGTACGCATGACTCCTCCTCGCGAGGGGATCACAAAGAAACCACCGCTCTCCTGCCGAGTTATTCCTCAGATAACACAGACGGAACGCGAGTGGACGTCGGAAGCCGTGAGTTATCTGTGAGAACGTCACGGTCCATCACCCGCGACTCGCGGATGCTCCACTCTTGCACGTTACCATCTGCACGGCACCGTTACCGCCGCGTCGTCTTGACTCGAGTTCTCTTGAGCGGCGCGCAATCGCGCCGAAGGTGCGTTTGAACGACTGATCAAAAAATTGATCCGCGTCAAATTAACTCGTGATTAAGTGCGAACTCTCCGTCGACTCTCGTGTTTTTCAACAGGCTATTCGTTTAAATAAATAGTAATACGTCGAGTAGTTGTTGCAGATAAAAACCGAGTAAATAAAATGCAAAATATTAATTGTAATTGCACTTACAATATAGATTATTACGACTTAAAATAGATTAAAGTGAATAAATATTAATTTAACAAATAATTGAAATTAAAATAAAAAATCAAGACACTTAAAACATAATCGTCAATTTACGACACAACTTGTGGTGGGATTTTGCTTTTTCAACAAAAAAAAGAGGATAATTAAATTTCCAGATAATTAGGTAAATCTCCACGAATTATTCTACATAATTATTCAATTATTCAATTATTCATTATTGTACGCAGCAATAATTGCTGTAAGTTGCACATCCAACGCATGGAGAGCTTAGAAAGCGAATTCTCTCATAAATATGAAGAGTTTTTCCCTGAAAATTTATTCGGACATCGCGTGTTTTCATAGTGCTCTCGGCTTATGGACGCTGAATACCTTTGTCAGTCACGAATATCTCCACAAAAATCATCGTGCAGATTCTCGGATCCAGGGAACAACCTACATCGCGGAACCGCGCATCTTTTCTGACACACTTCTCCGGGACTTTTTTACGTGTTTATTTGTTTCTCTCTTTCCGAAGTGTGCGAGCCGCACTCGCCTCGTTTCGAGCGCAAAAATCTACTGGCACAAAGAGCGGGTCAGTTTTTCCGATTCCTAATAGTCAATTGGAGACTGCGTGCCCGATGGAGCCGTCGATATCGACGCTGACTCTCCAATGTTCCCTTTGTTGCTTCACGGCGAAGAAAAACACGCGAACTATGGCCGAGCGATTGTTGCGCACCGCAGACAATGATTAGCGTCCGCATCAAATCTTGTGCCTAACAGATAGCCGCAGACTTTCACCGAGATGAATCGTGCGGTCGAGAATACGCGTTCGATCTTTGGAGAAAGGCCGGCGCTGTATCCCAGACGTGTTACTCGATATCCGATGGAAAAATCGTGATAAAGCGAGAGCCTATAGACGACGATGGCCACGGAGTAATAATCGTGGTATGCTCTCTCTCGTACGATTCGCAAAAATAATTATCGATATATTGGATTTACAAGAAGGAAACATAGCTCGACGCGCACGTCGACAGATTGCTCCTCTCTGTAGATTTGAACTTTCTAAAGTAATTTGCGATTTATGTTTACTTATTAATTAAATCAGTTAAATCCGTTGTAACACTTGCTTCTACGTTTTCGAGGTTCTTGGAGAATTTGCTGAAGAAGAATGCTAGAAGAAGAAAATAAATCTTTGCCTATGTATCGTTTTCTCCTGTTCCGACGTAGTTGTTAGTTTTCATTCACAAATATATAAATCAATTTATCAGACTATAAGTCCTGTAGAAATGAGCAGAAAATAAGCAGAAAGTTGATAGCTTTAGGCAGCGCGAAAATTTCTCTCTATTCGAAAGGTGAAGATACGTGGGAGTTCAGTCGTGATCTATTAGGTCCCGACGTAGTATTCCTGAGATCAAAGCGACGGACAGCCGATGGCTACTTCAAAGAGCAATTCTCATCTCATAAATATCTCTCGATTTCCAACTATGCAAAAGAAAGAAAGAGAAAAGGCAAAGACAGGCGGACTTTTCTCCTCGTAACTTGTCACTAATATCAATTAATAGTCTGTAAAACTGTTTTCACGGTTGATTAAGAGGTATTTAGTCCAGAAACGATCCGGTTCCAGCCGTAAAACTCGCCCACATCTTTCATCGACTGCTTTCCAGCGGGTCCGAAAGACGAAAAGCACAAGTAAATCCCAGATAAGCGCGGAACCGAGGAACCCGCGACGAGGGGGAAACGGAGGGAAGAAGAGTGGAAGGTGGATTGGCGGAGATGCAGCTTAGGATTCCGAGTATACCCGAGCAGTTTCTGGTTGGTTGGTAAGTGGGACTAGCGGGGACTCATAGGCACGTAGCGTCCTACGCGAGGCCGCAGTCAGGCGCAAACCCCGAAACAATCTCATCGCGGGTTCCATCCACATCGGTCTCCGAACAGCAACAGCAGCAGCAACGGCAGTAGCAATAGCAACAGCGACGACTCGCGAGTAATACGGTTCACGGCCTCGGAAGAGCTGTGGAACGCGGAAGAGGGTGCGCTAGACGTGCGAGACGAAATTTTGTCGTCGCAATCTTGGATGCCAGTCCGAGTCGCGTGATACGTCCCAGTCGTAGCTGTCAAATCACTGCCACTGGCGATTGTCAAACGATTCTCGTGTATTTGATTCGGTAACGCGCGAACCGTAGAGGTTTCTTTTTGAGAGAAAACCGGCCGAGGCGATCAACAAGAGATCGGAGAACGATTGGATTAGAATTGACTGATCTATCAGCTTGTCAGTGGCGTGCAGGGTCCATAAGGAGTACGCCTTCCTTCTTTCCTATCAGGGATCGCGGTCGAGGTCGAGGTCGCGTTCAAGGTGGAGCGAGGACGAAAGTCTAGGTCTAGGAAGTCCGTCTACTTACGCGTTGCACGAGGTATGAACTCTTGATGCTTTTGCTTTGAACATTAATAAGGATGGGATAGCGGTATATTTGTGAATTCGTATTGTGAGAAGATCGACTTGTTTAGCTATGATTTCTTGTTTAATACAAATGTGATAGTTAAACGCTTATCTTTAATAATTTCCTATCATCTTTCTCTAGTTTTTGTTGAATCAATCAAAGAAATTTAAATAGAAATGATTTATTTAATAATAAATATAATGGATAACAAAATTATAATTTGTTATATATATATATATATATAATAAAATAATGTAATATATCAAATGTAATACACAAGAAACATATATACATGATAAATAATTTTGTTATCTACTAGCTATTATTCAACGCGCGTAACTATTATACTACAGATAACGGAACTGTAAAATAAGTACGGTTGCTTTGCCATAATTGTTGATGATGAAGCGATTGCTATCTTTTTCATCTTGTCTTGTAGCCACAAAGTAGCGGCTACGATTGATTCAATTCCTATATAAATGATATTTCATGTCTACAAATTCGCGACGTCGTCAGATGTGCAAATTAACTCGATTAAGAAAAACGGGAAAGTGCATCGTAGACGCGCATTCCTTTTTTTTGTGTTTTTGCGGACAATGTTCGTTCGACATCAATGATTCCTTCGTGAAGCGAAGATAGATACCCAAGGAACAACATTCCGATCGCCGACTTTATTCTTCATACTTCCGTTACAGTTTACGTGTCTAACTACCGAACGCTACCGATGCGAATCGAGCCGGTGGGTGTATTCATTATTGAACGTCTTATTCCAGATAATCGCGCGCGTCTATCTTTCTTCTTATATCCTCTTTTTTATCGCGAATATTGCACGTTCCTTCTTGGAAAGGAAAGAGAGGAAGCAGACGATAATATATTATTATCCCTGACGGTTCGCCGAACCAGCCGATTTTCCATCTGGGAAAAGAATCTGCCTCTGTTCACGTTTCGTGCAGCTTATCCCTTTGACTGCCTCCTCCCCCGTCCTTCTCAAAATAAATCAGTTAGCAGTTCGCGATTTTCACGCGTTATTCTAAAGGCAGCAAGGAAGGCATGACGCGCGTTTCTTTGATGTCCTCGCGCAGCCTCCGACTGGTCGCTGTGGCGAATGACGCGACGAACTGCGGGGATTACAATGAGGAAAAGGGCTACGCAAGGCGTTAAGCCAATTTAACAGAAGATCCGTTAGGCGGTTACGTCGGTCAGCGGCGTTGACGCGAATCGCCGTGCGAATCGCCGTTTCTCTTTGTCTTCTGTTTGCGCTTTTGAATCGCGCGAGATCCTTTATGTGTCGCGCGGACGTGAGACATGAAACGCGAACGATTTTACGAGACCTGTCAAGGTACTCTCTTTCTCTCCGTCGGTGCTCATATCCATTGCTAATTGCACGTGCTTTTGTGTACAGTCGACCGTCAGCGCGCTTTCCTTTCGGTCTCGTTAGTCCGACAAATTGCCGAAACGTAAACGTATCGATCCGTGAACGCTAGTTTTATTTACGCTTACGAGCAAATTAATGCTCGTTACAGCACTCTCACAAGCTGCTCATTAATAGTGAAATTATTCACCGCACTCACCGCCTATAACGCGACATGCAACGAATTAATACGACAGAGAGAAATACAAACGAGAGACACGCGCAAAAAGATACTCAGTACATTAATTATATAATTTGATCTCCTACGTATTTTACTGTTTCTTTTTTTAATTCGCGATTCATATCGTCGTAACACCGTAAAAGTGTACGTCTGTCTACTTCTGCATTTACCGTTTTGCCTCAATAATTTATAGATTTTTTTTTTCACACTTCTCATTAAAAAAACAATTTAATTGTTATATCGTTTGCATAAACGGCTGATGTCGCGAATATTTAAAATCTTCATTTGCAATTTGAATGTGGAAACTCAGTCTCGCGCCCACTACATCGTGCGGTTTACTGTGACAAAAGAGCAGAATGGCAAAAGTACAAAAAATTCCCGAATAGCGGACGGTTTCCATTGAGGATAAAATTTTATCCACCAGAAAATCAGACCTCCTTCCATCGAATGAAACGAATGAACTCGGGTGTGAGTTACATTTCGCCGAGGAATGTCCGTGAGATTTAGCGGCAATCGACACGTTACAGTTTCGAAACCCGATCATAAATTTCAGCATCCTTTATCGCGGTATCTCGCGCGTGTCTATCTATTCGAATCGATCGTTGACGTTTTTTCTTCCTTTTTGTGGTCCGTGTCGCGTTCTCGCTTCCGTTATACTGAGATCCGTGGCAAGTACACATTCAGCAATGAGATACATATTCTAATGAAGCGTAATGTCTAACATCTGATGTTCGAAGCGTGTGGTGTCCGCTCGCGCCCGCGTGCGTGCGCGCGCGCGCGCGAGCGAGCGGGCGCAGTTTGATACGGCCTTGCAAATGCAACGAGATAACGGCTCGTATGGTCGGTTTGTACCGAATGACCCAATTTCACCAGTGTCGTATGGCATACGTGCGATAACTGTTGCGGCACAAGCACCGACGCGCGGACAAGATCGAGCACGTGAAAGGAAAATACGTAGGTAGGTAGGCAGATAAGCGGTCAGCCCGCCATGGACCGATGCACGGACGGATTCAGGAAGACGAACAAATAAACTCGTGCCTCTCCCAACTATCTATCTCCTCGCCTCCCTCCCTCCTGTCGACGTAAATGTTTCGGACGGGAAAAACGCGGTCGGTCCGCTTGACCGCGGAGAAAAGATCGAGAGATTACAGTCGCGATGAGCGCGAAAGATCTGTTAAAAAATTGTTGCGAGAACGGAGAGCAACCTCGGGCTCGTCGAAAGAGGCGTACGCAAAGAACGAGGAAGAACGCTATAATTGGAAAGAACATCTCGTTACATACATTTCACGTACAACGGAAACTATACTGGCGATTTCGCCAATCCATCGTAACGCAACTGCGGCCAGATTGCGGCGTTCTGGTCGCGACGAGGATTTCCATCTCTCCCCGAGTCGAACTTGACACGTAGCAATTACCACGGCCGTTCTCTGTATTTGCATAATTTCACACGACGTTCTTTTTCTCTTTCTCTCGGACAAACGAGAAATTATGTTTCTTCGTGTTATCATTAACTTTACATTAGCGCGCTTGAAAAAAAAAAAAGATTGTATTTAACTATACAATACGAATCTAAAATGTGGATAGACAGACGGAAAATTAGAGAGAAAAGATATAATGTGATAAAAGAAAGGCTTGATCACGAGCTTCGTCTCGCATACACGAAATGGCGTGTACTTGAGTTCAGCGCGAACTTCAACCGCGGTCAGAAAAATCTAATTACCGTTGCGAGAGCGACAGCTCTAACCTATTAATGTTATTCCGAAGAAAACATAATATATACGGAAAATGCATTACGTTCTATATTATTCCAGCCGCATCGCGTAATATCTTGACAAACCGCAGAGGTACGCGCTCTATAATCCTTTCTCTCATTCGACGACATTGACGCGGAAAAGCGAAAGCGATGATTTTTCGAGGGTAAAGGGAGAAAACTCGATGCAAACACAAGAAACTAAGATACAAAAGTGAAGACGTTGCGATGAACTTTTCAAAAAATATCATCAGCTTAAAACCTGCTTTAGGCAGTCTA
The DNA here is from genome assembly GCA_037157785.1 of Cephalotes varians. Classification (NCBI taxonomy): domain Eukaryota; kingdom Metazoa; phylum Arthropoda; class Insecta; order Hymenoptera; family Formicidae; genus Cephalotes; species Cephalotes varians. Next base: position 504,839 of record JANQDE010000037.1, on the reverse strand, counting down.
TAATTCGTGTTAGAATAAAATTCTATTGCAAATTTTATATGCTATGTAATGTGAAAAATACTTAAAGAATTAGAATACATACACATATACATGTGTATACAAAGCATACATTAAAATATACGTACATTTATATGACGCACGTTGTATATTTTATACGCATAAACAGAATGCTGTCCAGAAATTTTTCTTTCTCTCTGACGCGAATTACTGATCGTCTAAAGCTGCCTTAACAAGATAGAAAAAAATACAACTGCTTCATGATAATTACTGACACAATATGTATTTTATTCGCAGGTTCTAAGCAAACCGATTCAAAAGAAGCGTCGCTTATACGCGATAAGAACTCCTCGAAGGAAGACACTTCGCACGCGAAAATACGATAGCGGAAGCGACTACTTTCCGTAATATCGATAATGAGGATGAGGGCTGTTCAGTGTTGCGTTTGCCTCGCGTTGTTGCTGATGACAGCGTCGGCCGTCCCGGCGTCGTCGAAGGGCGACTCAGCCAAGGTCAAGAAAACCACGACCGTGGCCGGAGGAGGAGGCAAGAACGTCTCGGCAATCACCGCGACAACGGCGGCGTCGAGACCGATCGCGAACGCCACGTTACATTCGTCGTCATCTTCCTCGATCGCTGCGGCGACGACGACGAAGACGACGGCAACGGCACCGCAGACGGCCGCAACATCCGCCACGACGACGCTGAAACTGCCGACGGCCTCGTCGACGACGATTGCGGCGACGGGGACGGCGACGGCGACGACGACGACGACGGCTACATCGCCGTCGTTAACGTCGTCCACGGCGAGTCTGCCGACCTCCCGTGATCCGCAGGATAGCTCGAGCCTCACCTACATCACCGAGACATCGCCGAGGATAATTTCGCCCACTCAACACACCGCAGCCACGGTGCTGTCGTCAAGAAAATCAGCGGCCTCCGCAACCGCCGCCGTCGCCGATGTCACGACCACCGCGCCTTTGACGGCTAAGGAGACGCGGGAATCGCCCGGAAAGATTAGACCGCAAATCAAACTGACGACAAATTACACCACCACCAGCGAGGTAAGCGCATTAATTCTAACCGATCAACCGACCGGTTGACCGCCCCGTCTCTGCCAGTCGTGTTTTTTTGTATTGTTCCGTTTATTTTGCCCTAACTACCGCCGGTCTTCTAACTATCACGGCATAAATTCCCGGCTTGTAATCGCTTTGCATGATGAATGGCCGCGAGCTCAGCGGAATATCGAGTCCTAATTGGCTCGTGCGTTAAGCCGGTCGCGTCGACGTACCGCCGCAAATTCCGCAAAATTCCGCGCCGGCTGCTTCATATAGTCATACAGACCGCAAATGCGAAGTGATTTTCAAAACGTCGACATCCTACACGGTTTAATGTAAAGATTGAGATAGCGTGTCATCCGGTGAATTTCGCTAGAAAATCAGAAATCGTCCGGAAGATAAACGAGGAAGTTCTCCGAGAGAAGAGCGAAGAGAAAATCAGCGATGAGAATTATTCTCGTTCGTGTTATTCTGTTCATTCAACGTCTCGCGTTTCACGGAACACGGATTCGTAATACGTTTCATTACGTTTTACGCCCACCGTAACTCGAGTAAGTTCCGCAATTAGAGTTTCTTGTTTAATTTATGCGAGAGAGAATTAAATCCAGGTTCATCGAATAATATCTGCGTCTCCAGGAGGAAAAATTCCACGGCTCTCATAAGCGTCGGTACCCTAGATACTACAGATTATTCCAAGTAGATCGGAAAGGAATACGGAAGCCGGGGAGCCAGGAGAAATTTATTACTTCATAACGTTCACGCTTATCGAACAAGTTAGACGCGCTACAAAATTCCCAAAGTGCCGACAGAACTCTTTCTTTCGCCTTCTCTTTTTCTGCGACGGAAAAAAATCCCAAATCTATCGCGTGTCATTCCTGCTCTCTTCCCCCCCCCCCCCCCCTGCCCTCCTACTTTAAGCAGAAAAGCATGTACCCGATGATGCGCGATAGAAAGGAACCCAGTTATACAGCCGACATCGGAAGATCGCATTTGAGAAAAAAATCCCATATAGGTCGACCGAGAAAGTCGCGTGTGCACCGTAACGTACCTCCGCGTACGTAGAAAATACGCATCTAATGCGCCCGTCGTGTAGTCGACGAGTGAGGACGGATACACGCGTGTGCAAAATGGCAAAAACGAGAAAGTAATCGGCATTCAGATACGGACTGGACATCGTTACGGGACACATCGTAATTATCCAAGTTAATCGAGTGTGCGCCGCGTTAGTCGCGATAAAACGAAATGAATCAGGCAATCGGGTCACACCTTAGGCAAATCTTTCATAGCCAGGGGGAGAAATCCATTTCTTTTCTTCCCCTTGTTTTCCTCGCGCGCGCGGACCTCCGCGGTCGTCCCTAATTTACATATGTCTTCCTCTTTCTCCCTCTTTCTTTATCCGCGCCGAGGTAACGGCGGTACATATCGATGGTACATGAAACCGTTGAGTCATTTGCGATCAAATAAGCGAACATAACGCGTCTTGATTACAAACGAACGATTTCGTTCCGCGGAATACGGTAAATCCGCCGCGCTCGCTCGCGCGCACGAGGTAACGGGGTGCGCGGAGTCATTAATAATAATTAAGTATTCTAACGTATCTGTAATAACCGCGCGAACGCTAACGACGGCAATGCGTAAATTGACTATGTAATATCTCACGTGATGGAGTTATCTGTCCTGTCCGCTGGGCCGCTATGCCGTGAGACGCGAAGCTGGCGCGCACGGCAAGATTATACCGAAAGAAAGCCCATTACGTCGCATTGAGAATCGCCATCACGTTTCAATTCATAGCGAGCAACGTTCGCATTGCGAACAGTCGCGAACGGTTACGCGAGTTGCGTCAAAACATATTCCGTTTTAGCGATGCTCTCGGTCGCTAAATTGTATGTAATTGCGAACTAATAGAGAAAGGAAGGAAGAACGCGAAAGGAATCTCCCTCCGAACGAGAATAAGATTTGCGTCTAATTAGAAATAAATGTAATCAACTGCGATTTAATTAATTCCCCCTTCAGTCAGATCGTAACACTCGTCGGCGAGTGTGATATAATAGAGACGGGAAGAAAATTCAATTAACCACGGCTTAATTGTCCGTGATTAATTGAAATCACTTCCTCTACCTGTAGCCAGCGCCGTGATCTGAAAAGAAAAATCGCCTATAGACCGCGATTAAAGTTAACCACCGACGCCAGTGAAAATCGGCCGGGCCGAGGCTTCGTCGACGGACGGGACTTAATTGGTGTACGCCGTAGCGCAACGCTCCGGGAGGTCGCGCCGGCAAACTGGTACAAATGAACATACAATGTGTACACGCGAAAGAAGGACTCGGCGCGTAATTGCGGGTTGCGGAGGTGATACGAGTCGCACCATTCATCTCGATATCGAATGAAAAAAGCGCTGGGAACCGTTCGCGTGCGCGAACGTGCGCCTCCGACCGAGGCATGCTGATTTCGTCCTGGATCTGGCGTACGGGAAATCGGATATCCCTCGTCACTAGGGCGGGAGAAGTGAAGCAAGACAGGTCATTTTTCTTCGTTCGTTGAGAAAAGAGACAAGACTTGGAGAGCCCGACAGCGCGTTTCTTTCATGTCGAACGCATGGCTAATTCCACATTTCTTTGACGCAGCGCTTTTCCCTTATTTATACATATCGTAAGGAAGGAAGCATGCTCGGTCAGACACGATTATTACAGCGCACACGTGTGCATCAGTCACGGATGTCTAAGGTTAACGATCGTGTCTTGGACGCTCGTCGTCGAGTTAAACTTCAATTCGCGTACTCGATATCGGCATAAATTCCCGATTTTACCCGCGTGCCGTAATCGGCCGTGCTCTGTTTCCGTCTGTTACGTAATCCTCTGTTTGACTTATTACCTCACGATCGTTATTATCGTACTTTCTTCTCAGCGAACAATGACCGACTCGCCAGAATAATGTGCGCTAAACGTCCTGCCTTAATCAAAGACATTTATCGAGGGCAAACACCTGGTTGATATTACCCCCACCCTCGACTAGCGGTATAAAATACCGACATCCTGTATACGTAATGAAACTATGTTGCAAAATAAAGTGGACACGCCGGTCGCTTATCGTGACATTTTTTGCGCGTGGCACGCTTTTAGGAAGACATATTTTCAAACGATGCAAATCGTAATTAGAATCGAAGCGAATCGCCGAACGTATTAAGATCGGAATGATCTCGCTTCCTATAAGGCAGAAATCCATTACTCGCCGATCGCGGATTTGCGGAGGTAGCTTCTTGACTCGCGTTCCACGATAACATCCGTAATATCCGACCCGCGAGTATTTGGGATGCCGCATCTCGATCGTGCTCTCTCAGCTATCCGTTCGGCAGCGATATATTCTGACGTTTATGATTGGCCTCTTTCAGCCGGTGGCCCGTGGCGCATTAGCGAGCAGTATAGCGAGCAAGATAGAAATAGAGAAGCTTGCTAACGGTCCCGAATAGGAATTTTGCCTCCTCGCTATGCGCGCTTCCGAGTTACGCGTAACGGAGCGTCGCCCCAGCACGGTTTTCCGAAGGCGGTGCGCGGCGCAACGAAATTAGAAATTATAAAATAAAAAAATCCAAGTATCATAACGGAAACGGATTTATTTACCGTAACAAAATTTCTTCGATATCCGAAGATTCGGAATTTATATAATTGTCCGAGACGAAGGGGGGCGTTTGAAGCGCGTGCCGTTCGGCTGATGAAAGAATTCGCTCGATGATCGAATTGACCATTCGATCTTCCTCGCGTTAGCCGACATCGGCTTACACGTAACATCGCGGTTTCGGTACTCATTATTTATTGCTTTCGCGCGTTTCACCGTGAGATTAAGTAATTCCTATATCTCAGACTCGCACTTGCTAGAAAGTGCGCGTCGTAACAGAAGTGAGTGAAGACGCATTCGCGTTCTTAAAAATTCGCGTGTTACCGTTTCCATTTCTCATCAAATATAAAAGATTCCCCTTTCGCATAACCGTGCGACGGGATACGTCGGGATAACGATAGCCGCCGTTTCGTGCGCGACTAATAATAGCGCTGGATAATACCCGATGGCATTTCTACACACAGCCGTTGTTGATCTAACAAAAACAGCCGTGAAAAGAGCGCAACGGTAAACGGACCGTTGGGTTCTTTTCCTCGAAGGTTAATAATTGTATTGTAAGGATCTCGGAAACGCGGCATCCGCGACCGTTCGTCACGACGTGCTATCCGAGAGACTACAACCGCAGAAATTATCCGTTGGATAATGACCGTCTAATTCCTAAACGGACGCGCGATACCGCAATTACGATCGTTGCGTTACACCCCATGCGACACACTATATCCGTGCGCCGCGATTTACGACAGGTTTCCTCTGGATTTTACGACATCCGCGGCAATTTCGAAAAGAGACACCTTTCTCATTTGCGGTGTCGATGACGAAAAACATTGTATTACTTCCGGAGGATCGTTGGATGACTCAGCTGTGTTTTTTACCCTCAAACTTTGAAATCACGAGGTTGCATTCCTCGCGCGAATTCACGCCAATCGTGACAGGCGTTTCTCACGTTAATCGAGATCCATTTAATCAGTCATCTCTCGCTTAAAAATTCGTGCCCGAGGATTGTCGATGCGCGTTGCGGGACGCCGATACATTAACTCGACGAATCTACGAACACGGCGAAAGGAGGGCGAGCGTTCACGGTCGTGACGCAAACGGATCAGCCGGTGCTAATATCGGTAGTGGAACGTGACGGTGTCGAGACGAAAAGAAAATGCGAAGGAAAATAAACGAAAAGACGGGGAGGTAGGAAAACGAACGAGGGGGAAGAGAATAGCGGACGATGGGCCGGTACCGCCACGGACAATTTACCGCGGCCTATTCTCTGACTTTAATCGATTCACTCCGTGTGCCACTTCGCGTTGCATTTGTCCAAAGACAGTAAATTCGAGCCGAGTGCTCTTTTTGCGTCTATATGTAGGCAGAATGGAGGAGTCGTTGAATCAATTTGCGGTTCCGCTTTAATTTCGCGACGCTTATCGCGACGACTTGTTGAAAAAGCTACAAAAGAAGAAAGCTTCTTCTCTCGCAGCTTTTTCGCCTTCTTCGCGATGCGCAGAGAAGCGAACGTCGAACGTGCAAAATGTAAAAGAAAGTGGAAAAAAACAGGCGTAGCATCCTATCAATACATCATCTTAACGATCTAATTATGTTTTTTCTTTACCGCGAGACCTCTTGAACCAGATTAAATGGTAATGCTCGTCGTTTTTGTATTACTTGCAGTTGCTTCTTTCGCTTCAATTTATCGATGATTTATGTGCTTCGAACGTATTAGCGGTCAATTATCAGTAAATTATTTCATCAGTAGATTAATCTTTTTATTGAATTACGCTCGCGATTTTAATCACTAAGCCCCCAGGCGATCACTTATCTCGCACTTGGAACTCTTGGTTTATCTCCGACTTTATTATTCAGACCTATCTCTTCTTCATCTCGCTGCTTCTCTGAACCGCTATACTCACGAGCGACAAACTTTTCTACAGAGTAAATACTTAGGTATGCGGGACGTGGGACGAAGGAACGAAAAGATAACAGAAAAAGAGAGAAAAAAACGGAGAATTGGTAACGTCCGAAAGAAGAATCGCGCAAAGTAAATCCGAGAAAGGCGAGGAACTCGAGGGAACGCGATCGCGTTTCGGTCAACGACCGCTTTATAAACGAGCATTTTGTAGCTCAAGCTACGCGGTGGATTACGCAGCACGCGATGACATTATTTTCGAAGTCAGGCGGTTTTACGCCTCTCTCTTTCTCTTTTCGGGTCGACCTGGCCTCGGATTCGGACGGATCATCGCCAATTATAGTCAGCGGCGGCATTATCAGTTTACATCACGCGGATCTCGGAAACGAGAAAAAAAAAGAAAGGAAGGAGGAGGCGGAAGATCGCGAAGCTCCTGATGATCCGCAATTAGCGCGTTCCCCCGTGATTGGCACCGTGAGCGACGCTATCGGAAACTCGAAACGGGACATTTCGGATACGCTTCTCCGGGAAGCTGTGGAATCTTCGTCCTGTCAGCGTTCTTCCGTGCCGTCGCGGTTTTTCCCTTCATTCATGCTCGACCGAACGCTTTACCGCAGGATGCGGTCAATTCCCGAGACCGAGAAGTATACCCGACCCTTTTCTCGTAAGGACTCCGTTGACTTCGGTTCGCTAAAAACCGCGCCGATTAGCGGTCGCGCTCCTTACGTTCCGTTGTGAGTTAGTACCTTCTTATTTCGTCAAAATATGTGGGAGTTGCGCGAGGAAGATTTATTTATAACCACAAATCGTGAAGTTATTTCGAAATCTTAATTTCGACGATAGAATCTTTATGTCACCCTTCGGTTATCTTATCGGAAAGCGTGCTAATATTTGATCTTTCGTAAATCACCGAAGGGCCGAGCGATAAAACCTACTCTGAGCGGGCAATTTCGTTTCCTCGGTCATTGAAGCTTTTCGAAAGTAGGGATCGAGCGAGATAATAGCGACGAGATAAACGGACACGCTGTAAAGAAGAGCGGGACCAGGCGAAGGCAAAGAGGACTATCGTCGATGGCGCATAGTCTCACGTTCCAGGAAGTTGACCGGCGATGGATATCCGCACGAACCATCTTGTACTCTATCGATACAGCATATACCTTGCCTGACGCTGTGGCCTTTCTTTCATCTGCTCTCTCAACTCCGAGCATTCCGAATTTTTTTGCATGTCTTATTCCACTCCGTAGATTCGCATCCTTTCAAACAATTTCCATCACGCGATTGGCACCGCGCGTACTTCCCTCCCGAGATAAATATCGAAGAGACCCGTCTCGACTTGTCACTTTTTGAGACAGCTGCATCTTACACTTGATTATTGACAAGCGGAAAATTTCCGTAATGTAACGAATATCGTTCCTTTTTTTGACAAAGAGCGCTGTTTCTCTCGCATAAGCCGGCACTTAACGAGATCGGATCAGAATCTGAAAGTTAGAATCTAATGTTCGAGCTTTCTTAATTTACATGTCTCAATTAAATAAACGAGGATTATAAAGGGAAAGTGCAAATTCGCAGAAGTGAAAAGCCGCACAATCGTCTCGTGGCACAGAAACATTAATAAGGTACCACGCGCAACGTGGAACCTCGTTTACAATGCAATTGCCCTAGAGTAACGATGTGCTCATTCGCGAGCAGAGTACAGATACGCTGTCGAAATAAGAGAAAACAATATTTTTCATAATCGGACCAAGTTCTCCGCGGCAGAGATCGTTCCCATTTCCCAAAGAGTATCTTGTTCCTAGGAAACATCTCGAGACCGTGTTTATTCGTGATTGGAGAATGCAAACGAGGGAAGTTGAGCAAACACGTGGATTATAGCTACGTCGACGAAAGAGCGCGATGTTACTTTCTAGGAAGAGACTCTGTCTAATCATAGAGCTTCGCTCGAAATCGGATCTACGGGATTATTACTCGATATACCCGGAAGTTACTCGTCACGCCCATTCCTCGTAAAATCGCGCGATACATTATTACACGCGTTATTGCCAAAGTGCAAGGCCTTATGGACAATTTTTCAGACGGGGGTACGACTGCCGGAGGGGGCAAGTGCGGCGCTCGCGAAACCGACCAAGTATCACTACTACCCGCACAATCAGCATATCTACTTGCTGCCTGAGTGCGCCGTTCAGCAGGTGTGCAACGCTGTTTACGTCCGATTGAACTTCACGCAACCGCTGTGCGCCTGTCCCGGAAGGTACCGGGACCCCTGTAGCGCATCCTTGGACAGCGACGACCTGCACACGACCGAGCTGGTGACCGATCCGCGGACCAAGGTCAGTAAAGACTCTCTTTCTCCAAGATCTCTCTTCCGCTTTACTAATCAAGGAAGATTTCATCATCCCATTGTACTCCAAAAGTCTATTTCTATAATAATCGTTACCTTTGTCCGATTCTCATTATTAAGACGAAGATATCGTGCACGATTTAACAAACTCACGATCGCGAGATATTTTAGCAGCTTTTTCATCGCAAGAAGAAAGAGAAGAAATCAGAATCGATGAGAACGACTGTTACTCACTGTGCAAATCGCGGATAAAAACGAATGTGTGTAAACGTTCGAGGTGTTTCCGTTCGAGCCGCAAAACTAAAAGTTGCCGTACCTCTAGCGCAATGTTGTTTTATTTTAGCGTTTCAAGCGTTGAGCTATCACGGAAACGGTACCGAGGTATGGCGCCATTGCCGGCATGACCGACCGGCTGCTGACTCTCTTAGAGAAGTTCTCGCAGGCGCTCTTAACGCGAGTTTCCTGCCGTGAGAAAAACTCGTTCACTTTCGTTCGGTGTATTAACCGTGACTTGCACACTGATGAATCGCTACTCGAAATGATGATTTTAGGAGTGAACCGAAAATTCGTCACGATTGTCCCGTACTTCCGCAGTTTGCTCTCGCATAGACCGCTTTCACATAATTTCAGTCTCGATCATTATATTCCTGCGGCTTTATTATTATAACATACCGTAAAACATAGCGTACCGTATAAGCAACGTTACGTACTTTGCAATAAAGAGAGGTTCTCGAACCGCATAATACTCGGACAAGATAATCAATGTAATCAATGACTGTTCAGACACGCATCCCACTCAAATGACATGATGATAACGCTTCATCTTAAACTGTTCAGATAGTTCTAACGTGACACGTATTCGTGCTAACGGGATTACGTAACGTGCGGTTTATTTAACCGGAAGGAGGAAATCTAAAAAAAAAAAAAAAAAATACGATCATCGCCATTCTCATTCCAGGCCTTGACCTTGGTGAAGACGTGCGAGCCGGTCGCCGAGATGCGAGAGTGCAGAGCATCGCGAGACTGGTCCCTGTTGGCGTTGCAGAACGTGCGTACGGGAAAATCTCACTATCTCGTGATATGTCGATGTCCCGATACAAATATACTCGGTGAGTGAAAGACTTCGAAAACTTCCAATTTAGTTGATCTAATTTCGAAGATTGAAAGTGGACGGTCACGTAAAATTCAGATTTGCGTTCCCGTGGGGAAAACTTCTGCGTCATTACGTTGTTCCGATAGCGTATTTGAGACAGAGTCATGAAATTGTTTTTATGTTTCGAGTAAAAAGCAGTAGTACACGTAATTATCGTTGTTTACGTCTTTTCTTCGTAGAGGGACCTATGAGCCACGATCAGCCAACTTACGCCAGCGTCCCGGGCATTCGGGTGTACGGAATGATGTGCGTACAGGGAAATAGAAGGGGACGACCGCTACGATATTCTCGCAGTGCTTCAGGTATGCATTCTAAATCCCAATATCGTTCCTTATTCCGCATTTCTCACATACGAAGAATTTCGCAACTGATATGTATGTTTGGATACGTTAAACAGAACATGCACAGGACGAGGAGAAACCACGCTTCCCTTGGAACAAGGTACGACAGATGATGGCGACGCCGTCTCTCTGGGAATAGTTTCGTGACGCGATGTCCCACCCCGTATCTGCCATCGACGAATTTACGCGTTAATTTATAATGCTATATTTATAATTCTCCCAGCCATTCGAATCCCATGCTCGAACTCTCTTCATCCTCCTATCATTTCCCTTTTATTACTCTCACGCTTCCTTAATCCTCGAACGGGCACACCGTGATGTAAATTAATATTAATTAATTATTAATCTCATACTACATAACTTTTCGTTCAACGAATTATTTTTGCTCGTTTGCACCGATTGATCATAAAAAATAATTAACATAAAAAGTAAAACTAGAAGAAAGACAACTTTTACATCAGCGTGTCCGCACGAGGATTAATAGACACGATAGGACGAAATCGTCTATATGTCATTTGTATTCTCATCTTTAATTAATTACTCATTTAACATATTTATTACTCATGGTTTCTATGTTATTTTAATTTGAGCTGTTAATTAATTACACAAGATATTCGATAAACACGAATTACGACGAGAAAGACGAACAGCTTTGTCGCCTACTCAAATGTAAAGAGCTGTCTGATCGCGTGTAATTTTGAAGAACAAAAAAAAGAATAGGAATATATGTGGTACCTGAACTTTCGACAGGCAAGATAAAATCTACACTCTTTTCTCTCATTACCAAGTAAGATACCGAGTGAAATATATCAGTTATATTCTAAAGGTACTTGTTCACTTTTTCCATTTAGAGTCAATTCACAATGTTAATAATGCGATTAGGGGAAATATTAATGTAGATACTTTGAGTCATATATCTGCGACTACGTGACTTAAGAAAAGCTTGGAGATGTACGTGCTCGATCGTTTTTAATGATATTTCAGATTATTGTACGAATACGTGAGAGTTGCTAATGTACCATTATACAGTAACAATTACTCACCGAGAACATCAGAGTTGACTAAAACGCTACAGCTGTACATCGCTGTCATCAGTCGGGGGTATCGCAGGCTGAAGATCCGTCGACAAGCCTCTTTACACGCCGACATTAGTTGACCGCCCAAGTGTCCCTGGCTCTGGCCACCGGAATCGCTGCAATGTTTCGCATATTTTATATCATACATTTTTATACGCGCATATTTAGCATCTATTCTTCAATAACGCAATCAAATATCCTTCTTGCTTAATTCTGCTCAATATAAAACGTCTATACTATATATATCTTCCAGAAAAAAAGCAGTTTCAATGCACGTATCTATTTTGTTAAGAATATTTCATAATCGCAGATACCGATTCAAGATATTTATTTTTGTGTAATAATTATTAATATGAATATTTATTAATTGCATATTTACCTTTGTGGAGTCTCAAAAATTTCCCATTTCTTCAATACGAAGCAGACGCCCATCATAGGCTCCTCGCATAAGGGACCAGCCAGAGTAGCAAGTTGAAATCCATTGACTATACTGTTATCATATCTGAAATATACAGAACATATATATATATTATTATTATTATTCACAATAAGTCTCAAGGAGATAGTTGAAGTATATATCTCGTTCATATTTATTTTTTGCATTATATATTACAGTATTTATCACTATGATAAGTTTATACTAAATTATGTTTAACGCGTGTTAAACGTCTTCAAACGAGATATGTATAATAAGAAGCTTTACATACTATTAATATTTTTAAATACTTACGCTGCTCGAGAATCGACATTCGTGTTTTGCTGCTCCCAGAACTTCTTTTGCTTGTAATCAGTCTCGTTCAATAGAATATTGGGCCCACATTTTCGTGGACCAAACGACCATATTTTATCCAGTACGTCATCCTTCCATCCCGCTTCGAGAAAAGCTGTTTCCAATTCGTTCTTGAATATCTTTGCTTCCTTCTGTTTTTTATCAGACATGGATCTCTCGTTGAGTTGGTTCTCGCCAGAAATATCCTCGTGTTCTCCATTCTCCTCTGTATATCTGTCGCAGTCCAACGACTTTATCAGATTTGCATTTTTCTCTAATAATTTTGTTACGTTTTCCGGAAGAGGTTTCGCGTCCATCTCAAAACGACACTGACGGTTTGACGTCCAGACTTCGAGGTTGACTTCCGCCGCCTTCTTTTCGATCGCCTCGTTTACCATGTCGAGTTTCGGAGGTGGCACTATGGTCTCGCGAAACGGTACAATCGGATCAGACACGTTAATATCGATTTTGGCGTATCTCAGCTTGAGATCTTCCAGGCATCTCTCCAGATGAACTTCACCGGCGGTGCTTAGGACGATTTCACCAGTCTCTTGTATATGAACGATGGCGCAGGCATCTGCTTGATTCAATAGTTTCAAACCGTTGATAAGCTTCGGCAAATCGTTGGGATGTTTTGGCTCCAGGGCCACTCTTAATATAGGAACTGCAAGAGAAGTTAACTCTGTGAACGAAGGACAGGCGATTGTTGTCGAGAGAGTCGCGGTCTTCAAAACGTGCTCTTCCAGGCCGCCAATTCCAAAAACATTACCCGCCGGCACTTTACTTATAGCCTCAAGCTCTCTTCCCATGAGAATGTACAATTTATTTATAGTCACTTTCGTAATATGCCTGCCGGACTTCAAATCCTTAAGCACAAGAGACGGATCTATCTCTTCACCTGCTCTTTCGCGTTCCAAAGCAATAGTGGGATTATGTTTTGGTCCTAAAACGAATACCTCGTCTCCAATCTTTATAGTTCCCGAATACACTCTCGCGAAGGCTACTAATGTGTCGTCCGACTCCTCAGTGATATCCTCATGGTTTACGTTCTGAATGTTATTGGAGACCACCGTATCGTGCATATCTTCCTTGTGATTCTCAATGGTAGTAGAAATTTTTTGCTCCAGTCGTTCCACGTGCTTCTGTCGAATGATTTCTCTTCTTTGTGCCAATTCTTCCGGTGTTAGAGATTTTGGTCTGTTTTCAGGCAGCATATCTTTCTCCACTGGAAACATTTTCGATATAAATATGATAATCGGCGCTTCCGACGATGGATCGCACGATAAAAATGCTCTTTTCAGTCGCTGTGTTTCAGGGGGTAAAGCAGAGAAATCGTTATTCCCGCTTATTAATCGCTCGATTTTCTCGTCGGTTAAATTATGCGGTGCTGGAACCTTCTCGCATACCATATCGAGACAATTTTGCGCTAAGGGAAGCCACTGCGAGCAAACGGCTTGTAACTGTGCTTTCGGATCTGTGTGTCTCAAGTCGCGCGTTGTCAATTTAATATTTAATTTTTCAGCTATAGTCGGCAGTTTGTCTTTGTCTTTTCGTATCACTATAGTATCGTACAACGCCCAGATATTATCCAAAATCAATTGTACAAAAAGTGGCTTCTTAGCCTTCTCCTGAGCCCCCTTCATAATCCTCTTTGTTTTGTTATTTATATAAAAATCTCCCCATAATGTTTTACGCAAAACTTTTTCGCTGAATCCTAATTTGTTTGAATAAATTTTAGCAAATTCTTTGATACCAAATCCCCAGCCATCAATTGCACTGGTGAAAAGAACATTTCCTTGTTCTGGGGAGAAATATAAATTTGAGTCGTCTATCTCTTCCAATACGGATTGCCAATCAGCCAGATCTCTTTCATTTACCTTGTCCGATGTAGGTGCGACCGTCTCTTCACGTTCCTTACGTTCCATCACGTCGCTCGCGAATAACTCGCCCATAATGGCATTTACTTGTTCCAGGACTTGCGTCAAACGTACATAGGCGTCTAACGGCGTCAATTTCATTTCCGTGATCAGTCGGTCAACTTTATTAAGTACTAAAATCGGTTTCAAACCCTCGACATAAGCCATAGATAGGGCGCTACGTGTCTGAGGACACACACCTTCCACCACATCGACCAGGATGACAGCTCCGTCCGACAATCTGACCGCTGTTGAAACTTCAGAGGAGAAATCCACATGTCCCGGAGAATCAATCAGGTTTATCACATGGTCCGCTTTGTTATGTACATGATACAGCGTTATGGAGCTAGACTTCATCGTGATCCCACGTATCTGTTCGTCCGGTCTACTGTCCAGGTATCTAAGTTTGCCAGCCAGTTTGTTGGATATGATGCCGTTACTCGCAACGAGAGAATCCGCCAGGGTGGTCTTGCCATGATCCACGTGCGCCAGGATACATATGTTCCTGATATGCGTGGCATCATTTTGAATCTCGCTAAGCTTTTCCACACTGATATGAAAGCGCATCGTTACTCAGATAGGACAACAAAAGAGAAAGAATATAGCTTGACAGAGTATATACAAATATACACATATATGTTCCTACGTATCGTACGTATTGTACGTGTCCTACGTACGCTCTACAATATCGGCAATTACGATAACAATGTAAACAAGTGTAAACGAGACGCAGCAGTGCGTACAATATATACATACAATTTGGCCTAAGAGAAGATCTTCTCTATATTTGTAAAAACAAAAACTTAATAGCTAATCGGACCGATCGCACGTGTCCAGCCGCGGTAAACACTATTTCAGTTTATTCTCCCTCCAACAAAGTGCGTGAGGTTTGTTGAACGCGAGGATGTAACGCAGGTTGAACGGCCTCGCTGTCGTCGCGCGGAACATGCCAGCGGACATCGGTTATCGGCGCGGCGGAACGAGATACACGCACACACGCAGGTACGGATGAAGGACGAGCACGCGGTCGGATCTCTCCTGCTCGTCGATGTGTGACGCTCGACCAGCGGAGTGGCAGTCGAGGCAGGATGCGCGCCCACTTCAAGAGGTTAGGTGCGCCGGAACGTGGACTTGACGCGTGCCGCTTTCTCGCTCGTCTCACCTTCTTGCGCTCGCGCGATCGACTTTCCACCAAGTATCCGTCTGCGACACGATTGGATTCGATCTGGATCTTCGATCAACGCGATTCTTCCCTCGTATCGTGCAGATCCACGAGTATCAATCGCAAAACGTGCAGATGTGGACGGCCATATTGCTTCGACGCGTGAGCGATTCATTCGATTTGCACATGCGAGAGACCGGGTGCGTTCCGATATTCACTGCAAGTGCTCAAAATCTGTAGCATACGTCACGTGCATTATAGATATTGAGTACTCGCAGTGAATATCGGAACGCAGCTATAGATGGAGATAGAGAGAGAAAAAAAGAATGGATTAATCACTCGAAAAGAATCTTTTTTCCTTGAACAAGGTCAAAGATGACTAAATCGCCAGTCTAATCGATCATTAGCTTATCAAATTAATTAACGTAACGAGTTAAATTAAAATCTATTATTTCGTGAAAATGGATCGCGCGCTTTTCGAGCGGTTCATCGCGGTCTACTTTTCGGCGAATTTCAAATTCGTCCGTTTTACTTATCCTTTTCTTTATACTTATCGTCTACTCTAGAATACAAGTTCCGAGTAAGGTGAGGGGGAAACAGAAAAAAAGGAATACAAAACGATACAAAAAGAATGTGCGACGAAAAGAACGGATCTGATGGATTCGAGCCATGGACACGCCATTATTACGCACGAACAATCACGTGACAATTGTGAGGGAAAATTTCATAGCGATCACTTTTCAGATCCAAGTGCAAAGTTTAAAGTCAATCGTTTTATCTGCTATTTGCCTGACGATTGAGTTTGAGATAAATCAAAAGAGATAGGTGCGTTCCTGAACGCTCGACTACTTTCTTATCTCGCCCGGTCGACGGTTATTTACATTATGGACGGTAAGATTTTGGAGAAATTTAACATAGATTTAGAAGAAATTACTTAGGAGAGAGAAAATTTGGGAGAAAGGCATTCGGAATTTAGCGAACGATCCGAAGTTTCTTGCAATCTTGTTGAAGATTTGCACGTCCTATCTCTGCAATGTTTCATACAATATTATAGTTTGCGAATGCGCAACATTGCCGCCATGTGGCGCCATGTTTGCCGTCTAAAAGAGCTTTGCATTTGAATCGCGTTTCCTATAAAGTTTCACGCGTTATGTTAATATCAATTGAAAACCTATCGGTTACATGTAATTATTTTATTATCGCAATCATTGTAAATATATAGATACAATATACAAAATATATGCCCAGTTCTTTAAAAATTATAGTAAGTTTAATGTAAGAATATCATTAATCAGCCTCATATAAGAGATGAGCGTTTTTTATTCATTTATAATGAATTTTCAAATAATGGATAATGGTTTTTTTATAATGGACTTTCAAAATTTTAACGAGAAAGAATTAACTATTGTATTTCAAGCAAAAGCAAAGATATTTCAATAATTGTTCCAATTATTCGATTTATTTCAATAGTTATTTCTTATCTTTTCTTCTTCCATTAATATTACGAACGTAATTAATATTACGAACTTGTTGCTTTATCGCAAATAAAAAACTACGGGAACCATTCAGCTTTGAGAGGACATCTTTGAGAAATACTTCGGATGAAAACATTTCGATGAAAAAACCAAGATGCAAAGTAATAGCAAAGAGCAACTAGAGGGCGACTGAAACAATTGCGCCGTGTTAACGAAGAAACGACGTTACGAAAACGCGCGACTCAATTAGAAAGAGCGTCTCGTTGCGGGACGTTCTGTACGTCTACTAGAGTTTCCGTCTTCTTGTGATAGACTCGCCCTCTTATGTTAAGCATTGTCTTCGTCACCAGCCATACCGCGCCCGTCTCGCACGTATACAGCAGCATATTCATGAAGCCGACGATCAGGGAATGCGGTGGATATCCGGTCGTGCGCGATTCGATGCCAACCGTTCTCAGTGTCGCCTCGACGAACTTCTCCGGAGTAGGCGCCATCCACGTCGATCTCCTAAAGGAAAAAAAAGAAAAAATATGAAGCATGACAATGCTCGACGCCATTCCAATCTCTATGATCGTTGAAAAAAATAGAATAGAACTAAAATCATTTTACAGTTGCCTAAATGTGGAACCTCGCGAGTTTCTTATGTAAGAGGAGATTGTTACTTGATTTTGGACATCTTCGTGGCGACCGGGCCAGGTAGAACGCACTGGACAGTGACGCCTCTCGGCGCAGCTTCCGCAGCCAGGTCGGCGCTGAACTTGTCGATGTACGCTTTACTGGCGGCGTAAACGGATAGATATGGGCTCGGTATAGCCGCGGTCAGCGAACTCACGTTGATGAGCACCCCTTTTCCTCGCTCCATCATGCCGGGTAGTATCGCTCTCGCGACTCCGGTTACTCCAGCTACGTTCAATTGCAATATTCTCGCAATGACCTCCTCCGACACTTTCGTGAACATCTCGGGATGATCGTAGCTTGCGCCGGCGTTATTGATAAGAACGCCAACCTGTTGAAAAATATCTTCTAATTATTTTGTTTCGCTTTCTCTCTTTCTCTCTCTCTCGCTCCCTCTCTGTCATTAGAAAGAATATCTTTTAAATCATTTTTAGGAAAGAAAGGAATTTTTTAATTTTTTATTTCTCTTAAAGAAGTGTGATTTCCTCTTTGCCTATGTTCCAGTGTGAAATATTCCTATCAATTTGCTAGAGTTATAAGTGCGTTATATTGATCTTATTACCTCCAAGTCCTGCGTTGCCTTGCCGATTTCCGTGTAAACCACCTGACCTTCAGTTAAATCAGCTTCCACCACGCGAGTTTCTACGTGATATTTTTCTTCGATCTCGGCAGCTACGTCCTTGAGCTTGGACAGGGACCGTGAAACCAAAACAATATCCATACCTCTCTCGGCAAGTGCCTTGGCAAATGCCTTTCCAAGGCCATCCGTTGCGCCGGTTATACAAGCCCATTTTCCTTGCGTTGGTAAATTGATGCCAAACCCGAGACTCGGAGCGATCAATTTTTTCCACGCTAGAATCCCGATCTTTACAAAAATTCTCAAACTGATAAGCGCTATTATCAGCAGAAATATCTTCTCCCACCACATTAGCGCCATTCTAAAATTAAAAATTAATATCATACACGTATCATGTAGGAATAACCCAACCAATTTTTATCTATATTTGTTTAATTTAATCGCAGACAATTAAACAATTAAACGCAACACACGATATTTAAATTGTCTGACGTCAATCTGTTTCTTAAAATAGTAAAAAAAAAACCGTTAGGAATATTAAATTATTTCAATAACAAGCTAAATTTTAATTTAAATGAACTACTGACAATTGTTTTTCAATTTCAAGTCTATCGTCATTACCATATTGGTGTTTTCATTGTTATTATCATCATTTTTTGCTCTGCTTTGTTACTTAAACATTCATCTATTTGCATCCTAATCTTTAGACTTATTTCATTTTTATACAGCATGCGCATTATTTCGAATTACTCCGAGACATTAATCTTTGATTGTTCTTTTGTTTTGATTTCATTATCTTACGCAACACATTTCCTGTCAGGCGATAGAGATAAATTCGCTTATGTAATTGATATTTCATTATTTTGATTCATGATTTTTATTTATGGAACTTACATGATCATTTTTCATGATCGTTTATACAAAATGAGAGTTCAATTTTTTCTTTTTTTTCTTTTTTGTTACATTATTTTTTAAATTGCACGTTTCTTTCACGTATATACCTGTTATACATAGAGGCGTAGGATGTCTCATCATCTATTCTATAGAATGATAAGCACAAATATAGGATACATTTCATTATCATACAATGCAAAAATTAACATACAATTAATTCATTGTATTGACAATCTTTCTCAGTCGTTGACATAGAAAATCGAAACTTTGCTTGTAGGGACAAAGTTTGTTAAAATTTTCTTATCATAGTGCAGAGAGATAATGTTAATACATTATTTAAATATAATAATATGTTTTAAAAGAAAATATTTTAATATTCGTTTTCTTAAATTAATCAAAACGAAATATGTAAGTAGTGCATTTTAATGTAGCCTACGCGCATTAATTGAAGATTTCTGAATGAATTGAAATTGCTTTATTATTGTTCGTAATTTAGCTAACTTGAAAATATTATTCACGTGACTTGGCATTTAAAAAAATAATTAATTCAGTAAGCAAATTAAGGGCCATGGCACTTAGAAAAACTTAAGCGATAAGCGAATCAGCCAATCACAGTAAAGAATTTAAGGCAAAACGTAAGTGAATCTAATTCTAGCAAATCTAAATTGTTAATTTTCTTATTACTTACGTCTTACTGTTTAAATTTTTTTGTGTGCCATGGCCTTGATTCAACAGATTCATCTGACTTCACTTGTAGACTTCACACACGTGGAAAAAACATAATTGAATTAATGAGACATGTTTGGTTAAGCAAATTTTGGTGAGAAGAAATAAAATTTCTGGTCATTATAAATACAAATATTCTGATATGCAACTAGAATATTTAGGTATGATACAGAGTTTAGTTAGCACTAGGGCGGGAAAAAAATCACGATTTTAAAAAAAAAATCGGATTTTTTTTAAATTTAAATTGGATTTTTTTAATTTAAATCAGATTTTTTTTTATTTAAATTAGATTTATTGTTTAGGTTACTTAATTTTTGTAGTAAAAAATAATTAAATTTTATTACAAAATAAGAAACATGTTGTTTTTTTTACTAAGCTTATTAAACTTTAATTTATTGTGAATAATCAGTGATTTCAAACACTATAGGAAATAGTCAAGTGAAAATCGTTAATTTTAAATTAATTTTTATCAATAACTTTTATGAACAGAATAAAACTTATTTTTTAATGAATATATTTGAATACTTAAATTTGCATACGTAATATAATTTTTTATTCACGAAGATGAACGCATATACTTAAATATAAAAACTAACTTTGACTAAACTAAAAACTGTCTTTTCGTTTCTTCACATTTTTTAAATCCAAGAAATAAGAATCGAAAAAAGAAACAAAGAAGTCAAGGCATATAGCAATCCCACCAATATATAATTATATACAAAATATGTCCATGTTCATATATCCTTCTTTCTTTTGTAAAATTACTGTACAACACAGCCAGTATTGGGCATAATTAAATCATGATGAAAATTAACAATTAAAGTTTTAATCAAATTTGTGATTTAAATCATTCCAGCCCTAGCTAGCACATATGTAATAATAACATCCAAGGTCTGATTATTATGACTGAAAGGGAAAAAAAAGTTGGCGATGTTTAGTTACTCAAGTAACATGTAATAACCGCGGTAATAAACGCTTTAATAAACATTAAAAAAAAATTTAGCCGATACATTTTTATACGTTTTTATACATATAAAAATGTTTATTAAACGTTTAAACATATAAAAAACGTTTATTAAACCGTTGAAATGTTTCCTAAAACGATAAAAACGATTTTAAGCTGTAGACTAGAAATAAACTAGGAAAAAATATTTAAAAAAAAAATGTTAAATAGATATATGTGTTTATTAAACATTTTTATGAGTAAAAAATTCTAATTTATCTAATAAATGTTTATTAATTACGTTATTTAATAATACGTACATTAATATAAACGTATATTAAACGTTTATTAAATAGTTTAACATTCGTATAAAATTTAAACATTTATGTTTTCAGCTTAACTGTTTAAAACTGATTTTTACGCTTTATTAAACGTATTTTGAGTTTAACTGTTGCTTGGGTGAAGAAGTATTGGTAAAAGTAAACAGAACTCCTGATTATTATAATTAAATAATGATTATTAGAATTAAATATTCACAATCAAAATCTTAAATGTTTACCGTCTCAGATATTCTTTCCGTGAAGTCTACGAGTCAGTAAATCTGCTGAATTAATCTATTGAATTAATTATTTTTTTTAATGTCATGCCACATGAATATTTTCAAATTAGCTAAATTACAAACAATAATGAAGCAACCAAATTTGTCTGATCTCAATCGGAATGCGAGTAATCAAATTTGTCTATTCATCTTAATGAAAATACTGAATCATTCATATTTCGCCAAATCAAGTTGTTAACCATACTTCAAATTAATTCGACCAATTTCTTTCAGTGTAGAATTTCATCGTGATACAGCTTTCTCCGACGTATTTTATACTCCAATGCGCGAGGCTATCGTCTCCCGACACTTTCTTACTTTCTCACCTGAACTCGACCTTTATTGGCAATCGACTCTTCTTCCGGATCCTCGATGAACAGTGAACTCACTGAACAGTTCTTCACTGGGGATGCAACGGTTGCACTCTCGGAGAGTTAAACAATAAATGTACACAGTGACTGTTCGATAACGACAATCACGTTAAATACAGATATATACATACAATATCTTAAAAAAGAAGGAAAGCAAGGTCGATCAGCTTGATGCTGACCAAATTGAGAGATAAAAATGTTAAGGTTATCACTCGCAGGACAGCGACTTCTACCTGTCTTGATGAGTGCCGGCGTTGTACTGCGTTGCGAAAGCCAACGCGATCGATACTTTATCCGGAATTAGGGAGCTATCAGCGACGCTCGCGCGCGAGCTCGCGCACTTACGTACGCAAGGTCAGGGCTAAAACCAGTTGCGTGAACCAGTATTCCTACTGGCTTGTCTTTCCGTCCTCCAAGAAGAAGATAGCGGTATCCTTGACCACGTGGTCGAGCAAAACGTTCGCCGTCCAAAAACGGCGGTGGGGCGGCCGAGAGATTCTCTCTTTGACACACTTCACCGCACGGCTTGCGGCCTCCTTCTTTGTAAACTTCGTATTCGTAAACTTCGATTTCTTCGATCGTCCATGTGATATCGACAGCGTGATAAACACCCGTTTTTATGAGCACAGATTCGGGAAAACGGCTGAGTGTCCTACAACTGACTACAAGTCACTTCCGTGTTTTCTCGCGGAATGAGAATGATGTTTTGTCTCGGGGAAAGCGATATTCCAATGAAATAATCGATCCGAATTTGCCATCGAGTTTTTAATAAATATTATATCTGCCTTGAATTTGAACCTGCAATTTTTGGACAATTACACTTTCCGTATTTTTAAGCAAAATGTTGGCAGTATGTCAGCAAATTGACAGCAGATTTGATCAGAACATGTTAGCAGATTGATATCAACTGCGGCCGCATTCAGCTTACGTTCTGCCGGCAAGGCTTACTTATGGTGTAAGAAACATATATTCCTTACATTATGGGCTTACTCACATAACCAGACATCAGACTGACAGGTCAAGCAAAGAGCTGTAAAACATCGGTTTTCGCTGCCAATCTGCTGGCATAGTAGCATGTCAGCAAGTTTTGTCATATTTCTAACAACAGTTTGCCAACATCGTCAGATATTGTAAACTCTGTATAAAATTTTTTGCCTTTTTGCTATCAAAGATTGGTAGCATGCTCTGCTCAAAATCTATCTTTGCATGTTGGCTACCTGGGTGTTACTACCGAGTTTTTACTGTTTTTACCATCATGGATAAAGTTAGAACAAAGGCAGACATTGAGATTTGATTTTACTTGCAAATTCTTCTGTATGCAGTACCAAAGTATCCGTGCAAAAAAAGATGAATAACATCCTCTAAGTCTTTTATATTCCGCATGCCTGTAAAATGCTTGTCTAGAGTATGCGAAAATGCCAAGAACGCATAGAACGAGATTTCACACTGCTCACAATTTATTCCGTTCAATGTACAAAAAAGGTATATTTTACATATTCATATGTTCACAGCAATACCTTGAACAATTCTATGCAAATCATAAAATTGAGGACAAATAAGTACGTAATATTTCATATATACAAGATGGACATTAAATGACGTTAATCCTATAAAATAAAACATGATTCTATGTATCGGAAAAAATAGAACATGACTCTATATATTTAATACATAGATTACATAGAAATACAATTGAGAAATGCATCATACATGTGTGCTTTTCATTTCTCTTTCGCGTCTTTCGATCTATTTTTTAGGATACCGTATAGCAAAATTATGTGACACAGATGCAACACCGCGCTGCTAAACACCGTGCTTGGATACGTATTCCAGCATAATTCTATCACACCTAAGATGGTCAATTTAAGGATAGTCTTGTAATCGGTGCACCACGCGATGTACGGTAACGTATGATAGTACCATATGTAGAATTGATAATGCAACGATCTGCTGAACATAACGCCGATGAAATTCGCAACGAAGAGAGGATAGACGAACAACTGACTTACGGTAGACATGTCCACCTTCTCTTTCTTACGAAGCTGAGGCTTCAATTCCTTCGCCACGTGTTTCAACTTCGCGTACGATTTCATGTAGGTGATCCAAACGGGTGCGCAATACAGTAGTGTTAGCACATGTAGAAGTAACAGAGAAACGTGCAGGTACGGATGTACGAATACCTCTTCGGGTAGGAACCTCCAATTTACGGTCCACTTGAACTCAAAAACTCTACCCAAGTTGAAAGCGCCCTTTATATAAGCGATCGGATTCTTCAGCAAGAACGGAAGACCAAGAATCAGTTGTATTAATCCGCAGATAGATAAATGTATCAGTGTTTTGAACATTCCTAGCGTACACAGGTAAGCAACAAGAAGCGCTGGAGCAAACAGCAGTATGTTCATCTTGATGGACACGGCAAGGCTATACAATACGCTACCCAAGTACCAGCGATTGTCTAGGAATGCATTAATAGATGCGTATAGCAGCACCATCGCTATCGGATCATTGAAGAGCCTCAAAATGAATATCGAGTGTATTCTGTAGGAGGTGCAACACATCAGAATGAGGACGTAGGGCGGTACTTTCTTGGTCCGTGCGTAAATCCGGAAGACTAGCGTCAGCGTAATGACGTACAGTGCGGCGAAGAGATACTGCGCTATCCTTACATTGACGCCGCGCGAAGTTATATAGTAGAGTCCAGAAAAGACGTAGACGAAACCAGCAGGGTAAACTAACGGCCCAGTGTCACCTCGCAGTTTCGAGTAATCCGACGTGCCGTTCAGAAATCCCTCGACCTCCTGCATGTAGGCCCTCCAGTCGATCTCGGTATATGGCACAATCTGGATGACCAGGATGTTCAGGACAATCTCCAGGACGATGAACAGTTTTGCCGTCAATGTCAGTTTTCTCGGGTCAGTAAGGAAACTGATGAACTGCCGCCATTCCAGATAATTCTCCAACCAGCCCTTATTACTCCTCCTCGAGGACCTGCCGGCATTGAGGTTAGGTCTCGCCTCCCTGCGTGGCGCCATACCGCCTGCAACACGTGTCTTTCGCATCATTTACTCCGTTTTCAATTATGCTTATAAACTCGCGCGTACGCGAAATTTTTCAATAATGAATATTACCTCGTTCACTTTTCCGTGATGTCCCGTAAGAGGTTAGCCGAATTTACGATCGGTTCATCCGCGTGGCAATAACCAATTCATCGGAGCGATAATCCGTCACTTTTCGGCATCGGTCTCCCATGGGAGCCGCGCGAAAGGTATTTATCTTTCGTTTTCTACGTACCGAGTGACAAATCTGCCTTTCCCTCGGTACGAATATCTACGGAGTTTTGTTGGAGTAAACATGGCGTAAGCGTAAGGTAAATGGAACCGTTATTCCGCCGGTTCCACGACGGTTTCCGTTCATTTGTTCTTGATAGCGGAGTGGTGTGTGTGTATATGTACATGAATTTTCCGTACTAATCACACCATTCGCCTTTCCTCTTCAACCGATCCGGGTCGTGTAGTCGTTTCAGTCGAGTGCGGCGCGATACGTACACCTCCTCACGGTCAATCGCGTTGATGCGCGCGACCCCCGCGATGACGTCACGACCAATCGGCAAGCGCCAGCTGGGATTCCGGGTTTTTGACAGAATCCAACGTGTCGCGAAGCGCGGAGGTGAGCGTGTCGCGGGATATTTCGTCGAGAAGTCGAGTGCGTGGATGAATTAAAGTCACCGCGTGTCGCCCATCTGCTGAACGACGGAGACCTCGCATCAGGAATACACCGATTCTCAATCCGATCGCAACGGTACGTGGCACGCGGCTCGCATTCGCGCGGAATAACCTAGTCCATCAGAGGCACGTAACATCTCGCCAATTTCTCGCGTTTTTCTTTCGTCGGCGATCTCGCGATTCCCTTTGTCGCCGTGTATCCGTTGTCCGTAAAATCGCACGTCTCGCGAAGTTGGAATAAGCTTCGGACGTTTCCTCTAATCATCTTCCAGGAATAACAGAGACTTCGTGATTTTGTTGAATTAGGGTGACTTCGATCAAACTTCGATTAAGTTAATGATGAAAATTTATAATATTGAGAAGGATCACTCTAATTGGCTTTCTCTTGTCTTCCTTTGTGAGAGATAAACATGTTTAAGATACAAAAACTTTGATTTACACGGTTGCGATAACTGAGTATATTTATATATAAATATACTTTCTATATATTATTATATAATTTATATTTTACAAGCACACTTTAAGGGTATAATAATTTTTAAAGCTATAATTATTTTTAATAGAAACACAGAAAGATGAGTGCATCAGCATCGCTAGTACTTTCCATATTTCTTGGAATTGTGTGCGCTGTTACAGCACTGAAAGAAGGTGATTGCGAAGGTGAGATTCTCTCTGACAGTTGTCTTTATATTAAAGTTTCCACAAACTTTTATAACGCTTCTAATCTAATTTTGCAGTATGCGTCGCTGTTGTGGACAAATTTAGTCAGACCCTAACGG
The DNA here is from genome assembly GCA_037157785.1 of Cephalotes varians. NCBI lineage: Eukaryota > Metazoa > Arthropoda > Insecta > Hymenoptera > Formicidae > Cephalotes > Cephalotes varians. Next base: position 478,763 of record JANQDE010000037.1, on the reverse strand, counting down.
CAGACATTAAAAATGACCCCAAGAAGATCGAAGCAAAGTTTCGAGAATTCTGTAAAGGCACTAAATCAAAAGAAAATAGATTTGTGAGTATACGTCTATGGACAAAATAAATACATATATGTTCCCTCAATCAATCGTTCAAAATAATCGCAAGTGTTGTATGTGCTTTCAGTGCTATTATTTAGGTGGGTTAGAAGAGTCTGCTACTGGTATTTTGGGCGAACTTAGTAAACCACTGTCATGGTCTATGCCTGCAGACAAGATATGCGAGAAGTTAAAGAAGAGAGATGCTCAAATATGCGATTTGAGATTCGGTATGTATAACGTTCGTGCACTTTTGTTGCGGATACAAGGTCAACTGTGTTCCGATATTGTGACACTACTGTTTTTGTTTCAGAGAAACAAATCGATCTTAATACGGTAAATCTGAAGAAGCTGAAGGTACGTGATTTGAAGAAGATCTTGAATGATTGGGAAGAGACGTGTGAAGGCTGCATAGAAAAGACAGACTTTATCAAACGGATTGAGGAGCTCAAACCTAAATACTTTAGCAGCAGCTCGAAGAAGGAACTCTGAAGGATTATCTTTGATTTAGACAAGCAATTAAGTTAGGATGGCTAAAATTTCTGTTTCTTCAATCTGCGGAGGAATTGTTTACAGCATTTAGGATATGTATTTATCCGTGTCTATATACGATTCGCATATAGCTTTGTTCTGAAGTTCGTCTTTAATGACAGTTTCTTGAACTAAGACATTTAGTTTCTATTAAATGTGAGTAGAGATTAAGCGAGAATTAGCAAACGATAATGGACAAATTTTGTTACGCAATGTTTTTATATCTCAGTAATTCCGAAGGACATGTACGTTAGCGATCTAATTTTTTCCCCGAGATAGCCATGCTAATGAATCTGGTTTATCGAAGGTGCTCCATTTTTATCAGTAGGTGTAAATTAATATATACAGCGTTTATATATCAGAAATTATTTTCACACAGTATTTATCTTCATTGCTCTTCCTCAGGTAGTGTAGCAATACGCAAATATGTTTGTACATTTGTCCAAATGATATTTTGTAAAACGCATTGTACGGAACGATATGTGTAAGAATTCACAACACCATTGTACATTATTACGAAATTGGATTTCTTTTTCATTATTCGTTATGCACGAAACACGAACAAAATGTACAATTAAACTTATGGAGTATCTTATGGCCATCGATAAATTATCTTACTTGAACGTGCAGGCTTAACAATGCCAATTTTTGAGATAAAAATTATTTGTATCGATATACACCAATTTTTCCAGTAAAAAGAAACAAAAAAGAAATGATAAATGTATGTACTCGAAGTACAATATCCTAAAATTAAAGATTACGATATAAATCGCGCATAAATAATTGTAGATAAGATATTGTCGCATATCCGAATGTACTATTCCGAAAATTTCAAAACTGAATTATTTATTTCGTGATAAGACTGCGTAATTACGTTTTCTATATTACATTCGTGAGTCTTGATACAAGAGGTCAGAAAGAAATAAAAAAAAGCATGTGTGTTGTTACAAAGATGAAGATTTCTCTCTTTACGAGGCGTTGTAAATCCTTCATGGCCAGTTCGGAATTACATGCCCTTACTTCCGTCACATTTCGACAACTCGCTCCACTTCCCGTCGGCTTGACACGTGATCATCCCCCGATTTTTACCGTCAGGACATATATACGTCAATTGATCTTGAAACAAGTACGAACGACCATAGAACGCAATTCCGTGTTGAATCTGTGGTTTGCCACACGATATTTCTGCAAGCGATAGCGATGCGATTTAGATAGATTTAAAGTTTCCTAATGAGATCTGCAGTTTTTTTTTTACATATACGCACTCGAGCATCTGCCATTCAATCTGGACCACTTTCCGCTTCCTAAACATCTTAGACTCGTCTGCCCGAATACACGGTAGCCCGGGACGCATTGATAAGAGATCATATTGCCGAAAGTGTAATTCTGAATTCCGTCGACGTCACTCTTCAGTATTGCGTTAACGAGAACCGGCGGTTTTCCGCACGCCACAGCTAGAAATGTTTGAACTTAGATATCTGAGAGTTTCCATAAACAATTTAAAAGAAACATACGTTTGCAGGAAGGCAAAGTGGACCACCTGGTATCCGATAAACAAATAGATCGTTCGTCACCTTCGAGAACGTATCCGTGACGGCATTTGAAAATGACGATGCTGTCGATCGCCCAGCGATCGTTAACGTCGTCGGTGTTGTTGTCGTTATCGATGTATCCGTACTCCGGTATCTAAAATTAATTTAAATTTTATCCTGAGAATAATTATGAAGCTTTAAAATATGGCGTGAAAAGAAAGATATTTCTTATTATTTTTAGCTTGGAACACGTTATTTTATTTTATTTTTCTTTATCGATATCATCCGTTGTCATTTTTAAAAAACTTACTTGCGGAGACGTACACGATCTATCGCAGATATCTGTCGAATCGTTCAACAGCTGTTCGAATATAGACTCTTTCAGCGATGAATTTGAAATTTCCCATTTTGCGATCTTATTGCACATCCATGTTACATTTGAAATCGTTTCGTCAGCGATTAATTTGTGCAGATTCATCCGCGCGTTATTTCGACACGTTAAGATTATTCGTTGCCCGTAATTGTACCCCTCGATGAAAATCTCGAAGTTTTTGTATTGGCGCGTAACGTTTTCTTTGCTGTACCATTTCTTATCTGATTCGAGCGACGTAACGTTCGCGTTGCTGTTTTCCAAGATGGTTTCGTCTCCCAATCTTTTGAAAAATTTAAAAATCGGATGTTCCTCTACAGAACAATTACGCGGCTTGCAAGAAGCGAAAGTCGAGGACCACTTCTCCTCCTCGGTACACATTCTGACCTGGTCCCCGACTAGTTCGTATCCCGAATCGCAGACGACAATGATTTCTGCGCCGGAAACGAACGTTTCCGAGGAGATCCCACTCGTCGCTTCGCTCTCGTTTTTCCTCATTCCTGTTCGACCGGGCTCCAACATAATATCTTCTTCCATCGGAATTTCGACCGTGGTGTTGTCCCGCTTCCTAAAGAAGATTCTACCGTCTGCCACGCGATCTGGCCAGGGACACGTGCGCAGGATGCAGTCGGGGATGAGGCCCGTCCAGGTGCCATTCGCGGAACACTGCAGCTTGAATTCCGTTAGCAGACTGTGATTCCCGCGGAACTTGTAGCCGCGATGGCAGGAGAATCTAACGATATCGTCGTAGCGATACGTTCTTCCGGAAAGGTCATTGATCGCATTTTCCTCGCGGACGGACTGGTCGGAATTTGAAGGGACGATGTAGCCGTGCTCTATTCTACGCTCACAAAATGTTAGACAATTCTCAAAATTATCGCGTTTTTGAGAAAATTCTTAATTTTATTTAATAAGATAGCTTTAATGAGACAAGAGGTCAATGCTTAAAAGACGCACTGTTTTGGCGGGGGACATCCGTAAGGCGCGCAAGACGGCCTCTTGTAATCCCAGACGCCAGTCTCCAGACAGGTCAAGTACCTCTCTCCCGTTAAACGGTATCCGGGATTGCACTTGAACTCCAGCTGCTGACCAGCCTGAAATAATTGAACAATCCACTCTGGAAAATGTAGGACGTTTTAACCCAACGTTTCTTTTGCGAACAACAAACATGTACCTGTAATATCGTGACGTCGTCCCTCTCGTTCTCCTCTAATATATATTCTATGTCTCCATTTTCCGGGGCGAGCAGATTCTTGCACGTCGTTCCTGTCGAAAGATGTAAATTTGGCTGTTAAGATCATTGAACTTGATTTGTATTAGCCGCATTTTTATTCTCTTAACGGCGATCTTAATCCTGGTATAACTGTTACCTATACAGATCGGAGGCAGCCCGATCCATTTGCCATCTGAATTGCAGATGCGATGGGGATTTCCGCGGAGCTCGTAGCCCTCGGCGCAGGAATAGTATATCTCGTCCTCGAAAAAATACGATTCTCCGTGAATACGTCCACGCGGAAAGTATCCTGGGAAACCGCATCTTATTTCTTCGAACAGAAATCATAATTTTTAGCATCACAGTCAAATTAAAATGATTAATGATTGAAGGACTTTCATATCTTCTTGTTTACCTAATAACACAATCACACGAACTTACTCGTGCAGGTCGGCGTATCGTATCCCTCCCACTGGCCATGCTTGAGACACTTTCTTCTGATGGACCGGTGTTCCTCACCGTCGAATCGAATTACGTATCCGTTGTCGCAGTAATATGTTATCTCGGACAGATCCTCGTTCACTTTAATGTTACCTTTAAAAGGCAACACGGGCAAAGGGCAGCCGCGACAAAACGGGCTGCTTAAAATCTGGAAATATAATATCATCACTTATGATCCATCGCTAAATCCGAAAGAAAGAAAGAAAGAGAGCTTTGTAGCTTCATAATTAACGTGTAATTACCACGATGTCGCCGTGAATGTACTGCTGCAATTGCGCCCAGGCCACAAGGTTCCCGTGGTATTTTTCACAGCTGTTCCACAATTTCGTAACGTCACTCTCGTTTAGAACGATATCCCACATGTCCAATAAGCCGAGTCTTCCCAGGAACGCCTCCGATTCGGAGAAACCGCCGCCCAGGCAATCCTGTTCCTGTCCGATGACGAGGGTTCCGTTGGCTGAACGGGACAATCCGAGATTTTATGACTTGTTTTAGGCACACGGAGATAATTTTTGACGATTACGCGCGTCATTACCTCGCACTATAGCTCCTTGAGCCAGACCCACGCCGCTGTCTTTGAGGATTCCATCGACGAACACGCGCCAGAAGCCGCGTTCGATCTCCCAAGTAACGCACAGGAAGTGCCAGTTACCATCATTGACCTTAACATCGGTGACAACCTTCTCTCCATTAACGTACAAGACCAATCTGCAATGACATTTAATCCGAGAGAATTCGCAAATCAAACGCGTGCCGGCATTTCATTTTCGTATTGAACGGAATTACTGGCAAGTTCTTCACTGAGATATTGAATTTTCACGAATAATTACCCGTTGTAATCCATCAGCGTGAAGGTGTTGTCGTGGAACGATGTCGCGTACGATAATATCGTACCGTAGTTGAAAGTGTCCATTGATTGCAACCACAGACAAATGGAGAGCTGCAATCGGTGAATTCGATGAAACATGTCTATTATGATTTTTCCAATTTTTCTCGACTTACCTGAAGGAGATCCCTCGCAGGTCCTTTGGCGACTACATAATCCGTCGTGCCAGACTTGATGAAGTGCATCACGTAGTCGGACGACAGTTCTGTTAAAATAATATTTAATAAATATCTCCCTTAAGTTATTATCTAAAAAAGCTTAAAAAAATTAAGAAATGAAATATTTCAGAGATACTAAATTATCAGTATCAACTTACCAATTTCGCAGTCGCGTCCTGTGAAAGGAATCGGGCATTCGCAGACGTAATCGTGCACGCGATTGATGCAGCGTCCGTTGTTCAGGCAAGGCGAGCTTTTGCATCGATCAATCTTAGTCGCGCAGTCCTCCCCTGTGTATCCGTCGAGGCATTCGCACCTAAACCGATCGTACATCGAGTTTCGGATGTTACGTTTCGCGATATTAAATTGCGCCGATTACTCACCTGTAACTCCTCCGCGTTGCGTTTTCCTCCTCAACATTGACACAAATCGCATTCGCGTGACACGGCAGCCAGTCGCAGGGTAACAGGTTACAGTGTCGGCCCAGGAAACCGGGTTTACAAAGGCATTGCCAGGTACCATTCACGGTATGGCACGCGGATCCCTCCTCGCAGGGCATGAGCTCGCAGTGATCCATCGGAATCTCGCAGAATTGACCTAAACAAGATAAGCGGTAAAAGAATTCGTCGTGAGCGTTATTATTGAGAGACAATACCTTCAAATCCGTCCCTGCACTCGCAGGCGAAATCGCTCTCGGTGCTCACGCATCTTCCACCATTCTGGCAGGGACTGGTGGAGCACTCATCCACGTAGATCTACGAGAATTTACCGATTTTCTTAATCCAAATTTTATTGTTTTATTACGAATATCTAACTTGTGAGACGCGTTCTTACCTCGCAATTAGCACCCGTGTAGCTGCTTTTACAAGCGCATTCGTATGTTACAGAGTTATCGGGACGCTGCCACATCTTACACGTTCCCTCGTTCAAGCACGGCGAGGAATCGCACGGATTCTTAAATCCCTCGCATTTCGATCCTGAAAGAGTAAATCCGCATGCGCGGATCTTAGCGGAAGCGCTTAATTTTATTTTAAGATATAAAATAAAAGAGATTATAAATTATTAATAAAATTTATAATTTAAAATTAATTTATTAAGATTAATTAAATTTTTTAAAAAGTTAAAAAAGAACGATACTGTCGTCTCTCGATTGCGATTAAGTAACCGCACGACATACCCACATAATATTCACGACATTCGCAAACGTAGCCACTTTCGTCTCGTAGACATCGACCGCCGTTTAAGCACGGATCCGTTCGACAGTCATCGATCTCCTCGTCGCGAATCGGCAGGCAATCATTGATATCTACGGAACTACGCTTTTCCGTCGTCGCGTTCTCCGGACAAGGCAAGCATTGACTCTGTCCATAACTCGGCTGATAGAAACCGATGTCGCACGCGAAACAAGGCTCCATGCCCAGACGCAATCTGTGATAACGTTTGCGCCGAGAATAATATCCTGGTCGGCATACAGCTGCAGAGAAAAGAAAAAAATATATATTGCAACGCTGAGTCTGGCGGTTCCGGTTTGAAAATCTTACGAATGCAATCCTTCAAGGATCTCGCGTGCATTCTCTTCGTGAAGGTGTATTCCGGACAAGACACGCACGTCAACGAAGCGATCGCGTCTTGGTACTGGCCGAACGGACACGGCTGGCAGGTCCTGGTAGAGGAATTGTAGAAAGTGCCCGCGGGACATTTAACTAAAAAAATATTAAAATTAGGATGAAAATTTTGTAAAACGTGTACTGGCAGATTCTTGTATGAGGTTTTCGTCTTTCTTCACACTCACCGCAACCATGCCTCTTCAGCACACTTCCGGGATCACAGAGGTCTTGTGGTTCCTTGAACACGAGGTGCAGATTCAGGGCGAGTTTCGCGATTTCCTGGTGAGTTCTGTTATCAAACAAATTCAATTTTCCTATCTGCGCCATTGCGCCGATTCTCTCCCTCAGCTTCTGCACTCCCCGTTTGGGATTCTCGAAGTTCTCTTCGATTATCTTCCCTGCAGAGAATTTTTTTGCATGTTGTTTGGTATTGTTATTTAATACGGAGTCAAAAATTCATCTCTTACCTATGAACTTAAACTTAATCTCTACCCTATCTCTTTTCCGTTTAGATCTGGTGATATTTTTGTTAGAATTGGGGCTCAGTCTAGCTGCGTGTTTCAATCTTTCCAACATTATTGTTTCAGTATCTCTAAAGATATCGGTGGACCGAATTTGTTTGTACCTGGGCTCGAATCTTCGTCTTCTTATTAGATTATCCTCGAAATTTTTCGACAACGAAAAATCGTCTTCGCACTTGGGATCAAAGCTGATCAGATCGCATTCGATGTCGTTGTCGCATGTTTCCAGCAGTTTCAATTTTAAGTTATTAACAACATGCTCGCTCAACTAGAAGAAACAACATACAAAAATTATATATCTATTTCTATAAATTAGTAATATTTATTAATATTATATGTTAAATCTAAACTTGCTCACTTCGCGGAGAGCAGTTTGATTGTCGCATATCACGCTTCCGTTGCTTTCCAAAATCACGTTCCCTTCCTGAGATATTGTTTTTGGTGTTTGCGTTTCTAATCGATAGAGAAAATCATAATTTCGTAGAACATAATCATATAGTTTAAAATGCTAAATGATTGAACTTTTGATAAATTCAACATAAATACCTGAACATTCCGGCAGATGATTACTTTCCCACGTGTGACTGCTCGAGTTACATTTCAACAACAGCTCATCGTTAACAATATTGAAGTTTGTTGGCTCAATCGCAAAGTCATAGCCATCCTCGCAAGCTACAACGCATCGTGTTTCGCGATCACCCAACGAAGAACAATTTAGTTGACCGTTCACGGGTGTCTTCAGATTTTTACACACATCTACAAAAATCACACAATGCAATATTGTGTTATACATATTGTTAAATACAATCGTACAAAAAATAAGCACCTTCTACAGTAATGTTCAACACGCAACTCGCCCGATTGCCGTACTTGTCGGTCGCGTTATAGAAAACCTTCGTACGACCGACCGGAAAAAGGAAGTCTTCGCCTGGTTGATGACTTTGATTGACGCGCACGGAAATCCTTGAATTGTCGTAGAAAACTGGCTCGTCCCACGTCACATTCGCGAGACCGCTATCGAAATCGGTATAGAACGTTGGCGGGTCGATGCAGTTTTCGATTGTCGGTGGTTCCCTGTCTGCGAACATTCAAAGAAATACTCATTTTTTGGCCATTTTTATTCTTCTCGGTGATTTATCAATCAACTTTCATCAAACGCGTTTCTTAGATCTCAAGTATTGCCTTTACTGAAACCATGACTTACCGAAGACTTTAACTTTGAACTTGCATCTAGCCTTGTTGCCGCTCGCATCCTGTGCCACGTATACGACAATTCGTGTGCCGATCTTCGCTTTCCAGGGTAGGATGATGTGCGGTTTCGTCCATAGGATGGGCGATGGGTCCGCGTTGTCGGTCACTTCAGGCACTGTCCAGTTCACGTACGCGTAGCTTTGTCCTTTTGCAGTCTCCTCGACGACTTCGGCCGGACATTCCACGGAAGGCGGCGTCTTGTCTATTGCGTCCGAAATTAAATTTGAATTCGATCGAGACTTAAATTAAAAACTAAATTTTCTCGTGTAAAAAGATTTGATCTCGATATTAACCCACGCATTGATTGACGCTGTGACGCTGGGACCAAATTCCCGTGCGTCCGATACATGATCTGCCGGTAGGTCCTTCCAAGGTGAAGCCATCTTTGCAGGCGATCGTGCAGTTGGTGGCGAAGGGCACTTTCGCCGGGCCGGTGCAGATCTCCGGAATAATATCGCCATTCGCGATTTGCGGCAGAGGTTCGCATTTTACAGCTATCACAAGATGTTGCGTCTCTGTTAATCCTCCACTAGATACAAAATAGTAATAATATCATCCTTTTTTTACCTTTGCACGTGACTTTCAGGCCGTCCCAACGGGACAAAGGCAGACAGTTGCGTACTTTGCTGCCGCGAAGCTGATAGCCGACGTCGCACCGAAACTGGCAGCGCGTGTCGATCGGATACACGGTAGAGTTCTCCTCGAACCGATGCTGATAGTCCTCGTCGTGCTCGCATTTCACGCGGCCGTGTGTGGGCGCACGTAAAGCCGGACATGTCTTCACTGCGAAACGTGTATAATTGAAAATGTAATTCCTCCCAACGTCCAATTCTTTACTTACGCAAACATTGCGGTTCGTTGCCGGACCATGCGCCGTCCTTGCCGCAAAGCCGGATGCTGTCTCCCGTAAGATGAAAGCCAATCCTGCATCTTACGCCGCACGCCGCGTGCACCACGTTACTGCAGGCGCTCGCCTTCACCAGGTATGCATTTTCGGGGATTCTCAGCTTCGGGCACATTATAGCTGAAAAAATATATATCCACCCTATCTCACAAATAATTTTGCGAATAACTTGTATTTGTATGTACTAATAATCGCACGAGGAGGGCGTCTTTCTTCATCACGCAGCGATTTTAGGTTTTCGTGAATGCACATACAACAAATTACCATCACATTTGTAACCGTCTGTGGTGAATCCGAAGGCGCACACGCAATCGATCATCGAGGTCGCGGGAACCTTGACGGTGACGTGATTCGCATCTGGACAAGGTACGCAAACAGCAGTGGAATCTCCAGAGGTGTTCTCTGAAGCATACGTTCCATTCGGACAAGCTGTCGGGGGCAAAAAAAAGAATTTCCGGGATAAAATGTATATTATTTAAATTACAAATACATGTAGAAAAAAAATTAAAAACATAACATTTGTGAATCAAATTGTACAAGTGCGTTAATAATTAAAACGCGTTCATTTCGACCTACGTTGGCAAAAACCTCTGAGACCGGAACCGAAATAGCCGGGCGGACAGATGCAAGCGTAATGACCAGTCGCGGTGCCACAAGTGCAGGTCGCCAATTCGTCGCAGCAAGTCCGGTTTGCCGTGCTGTTCGAACAGAGGCTGTTGCAATCGGTCGGCAGAGTCACGGCCACGTACTGCCCGGTCTTCAAGTCTGCGAAAGACGTCTGATTCATCACTTAAAATCAGTTCCTTTTATCCCACGGATAAATGCTCTAACGCTTTTACAGAGTAACGATTTTGCGATTCTTATAATACTCAGCTTCAACACGTCTCACGTAATTTCTAAACTCAATTTTAATTTTATTCGAAATATACTAGTAAAATGACATGCAACATAGTTTTCAACGGGAAAAAGCGCACCGCGATGCAGGGCGCGTCGCGCCAGAGCCTCGAATTCCGCGAAGCTGTCGAGGAGGTAGCTGTGCGTGTATCCGGGATAGCTGGCGATGTCGTGCAACTCCTCCACGTTCCCCGTGCGTATGCCAAACGTGAACACGATCGCGCCCGTGTTCTTCAGCAGATGGGCCGCGGGTCTTGGATCACCGCCGTTGCTGAAGCCGTCGGTTATTAAAAACACCACTTTGCTCGCAGTTTCGCGACCCTTCTCGAGGATTGCCTTGCAAACAGCGAAAGCGATCGGTTAGATTTATTGGAACATAATTTATCGAGCTTTAATTGACTTTTTTTTAGCGCCGACTTCACGATAAAAGATGACGTGTTATTATCTCGTTTTCAAATGCAACATTGGCGAACGGAACTTGCGATACTTACTAGCGCCTCGAGGAGCGCGCCGCGCGTGTACGTTCCTCCGCCGCTGTAGGTGATGTTGCTGAACTGTTTGTTCAACAAGTAACACTTGTGATCGTTGGGCCCGTGCTTGGAGATCTGATCGACGTTGCGGTACACACTGCCCCGACCTCCGAAGGTGATCAGGGCGATCCGCGCCGCCGTTGCGTCCACCGTAAAATCCGACAGGAGCTTCGTTACAAAGTTCAGTTCGCTGCGAAAGTTCTCCGCGCCAACCGAGCCGGACGCGTCCACCAGGAACACCAGTTCCATCTGGTAGCGAATCGTCGGTTCGGATTAAAATTGGAAAACCTGCGATTAGACGAGCCTAAATCCCTACTTTTGACGCTCTCTATTTTGCTTAAGCCTCGTGTTAAGCTTCATTAACAGCAAAAAGGAGGAAAACTATTAGATCTGTCCTGTCTTCGTCTACCTGATCGGTCTTATTTCGCAATCGGTCTATATGCATCTTCAGAAGGCGGGACAGAATGTTTGCTTTACTCTTTAGCATCCTGTCGGCATCGTCCAGGTGCTCGTACCAGTAACGCTGGTCCTTGTTCGTCTTCTGACCAAAATTCAGAAAGGTCGACGAGTCATTATTGTCGCTCACTCCGATTTCCAGGCTCGATCCTCCGTCGTCATCGTCGACGCGCTCGGCGATATTCGAAAATAGCGAAAGCGCTCCGATTAGCAGCGGCAAAACTCTTGAGAATCCCATTGTTACGCTTTATAAATCACCAATAACATTGAACGATATCTCACATTTGGAGACAAGCGTGGAAACTTTCGCTGTATTATTTCCGGTCTATTTACAGATCGCATTCAGAGACGAGTGGACCACGAACGCATCTTCTTCTCGTTCTTTCACCGAGCGGAGAAAAGAAGCTTGCGCGTCTAATGAGAGATTCTATCGTCTCGAAAGTCGAATGTTGCTTTTGCGTTCATCGTCGCAGCCGCGAAGGAAACTGGGAAGAATCGCGTCGCGGGGACCAGTCGATACTCCGGTACTTCTCTGGCGCGTTCGAGATCATGAAAGCACGACGGAGACTCGCGGGCATGGAGACGAGGACGTGACTGAGAGCGACAGAATCGCCGACTGTAAAAGAGCATAACGCACGATGCGAAAACAAGGGGGCCTCTGTTCCTCATCCGAGTTCCTTGACGCGCGCGTGTTTACGAGCGCGGTCCACGCAGCTGCTCTCTCGGCTCGTCGAACACGATCCGATTGTGTTCGCCGCCAGGCCGCGAATAGATCCAGACATCAATTCCTATTAACGTTAATTCGCGCTGACCGTCAGACGACCGCGTCGACTCAAAATTGCTCCGCATTCTCTTTGTATTTCGAACGACACGTGCCGATGTTTATTCGCTCGTTATTTTCCTTTTTCTTTACCTGCAAAGAAAAAAAATACATAAGGATTTTTATCGCGTTTGTCTCACGCGTGGAAGGGACGTTCCATGGCACGCGGCGACGGAAAAACGCCGCAGTTTCCGCGTGACCCGTATGCATATCGCATCGACGCGATTCCGGGTCAATTCCGGGTCAATCTCTCAGTTCGTCGCGCGCACCAATATATAATGCATACACATACGTGTGCGTTACACACGTAAACGCATGTAATCTGCGCGTTTCCCGTCAAAACACGTATTATCTCATTACTATCGCGCCTCATTAGGACACGCGACAAAAGTATTTGAAATATTCTTCCTTTATCGCGTTCGGATGAATCACTTTCGGTTCGGTCGCAATTCGACCGAATCTCGAACCAACGTGTTCCCCGGAGTTTCCGACCCGAGAAATCAAACAATGATCCGTTGAAGTCGTCGTTATTGCGGTGTGCCATGTTAGTCACGAAGGTCGCGTTCCCGGTGGCCGTGCTGCTCCTCGTGAGTCTCGCGTCGGAGGCGAGGTGTCATGCCCGTCTCACGCGCGACGGTCGGTCGTCGTTCCGCGCGAGGGAGCACCGAGAGGAACAGGATTGGCACTTCAAGCAGTGTCATTTCGTGGACGCGTGGAAGGAGCATCTCGGCTATGTGAGCGTGCTGGCCTTCCTGGACCCGACCTGGCATTACAGTTTCCGACAGGCGGTCATGTAAGTGAGCGAGGATCGTGAGAAACGCGCGTCGAAGAAAATTCATTCATTCGCTACTTTTCCTTTCTTTTCATTCTTTATTCGTATTTTTTTATTAATCGAATCGCACAGGCTAGAGCTGTTGAGCTCGCGTTTGCGGAGGTCCGGTTTCCCGGACGTGCGGTTCTTCGTGATAAGCCCGTTCTCCGACTCGAGGGAAAACGAGAGGAGCGAGAACGATCTCGAGGTCGAGGTATGGCAGGAGATCGGAGCAAAGTACGAAATAGAGAATCTCGAGGATGATGTTCGCAGAGGCAACAGATCGGAGATCACCATCTTGCAGGATGATCCGCAGTCCCGTATGTGGGAGAGGTTCCGTGCGTCGAGGGAACAAGCGATTATCATTGATCGGTGAGAGAAAGAGAGAGAGAGAGCGATCCGGAAGTCGATGATTCTATTAATCGCGGCAAATGATTTGTTTTGTACCGTTGTTTCCTCGTATTTATTTGTGGGAAGAAATGAGTATGTTCTTGTAAAGAATTTAATAACGAGATACTCTAAAATAGGTATATGAATAAACGAATCTCCAATTGATTACTTTGGATGGAGACTAACGTATCAAGTAAAACCAAGTGACATGATTTTTAGATGCGGAAAGTTGACGTACCACGTGATAGTGCCCTGGAGTATCCTGTTCTTTCCTTACGTGAAAGCGGCTATACTGTCCACGTACAAGGAGGACCCGTGCGGCGGATGTGATGTGAGCGCGTTTCTTTAAATACAACGCTTATCTCTCGCGCAGCGAGGCACCGATGCCGCGACAATATTGTAGCTCCACTCGCGTAATACATGGCGATTATCGCCTCGAAATAATTTCAGCCCGCTGTCTATCGAGCACCGAATTACGAGGACTACGCGGAATTAACGAAGGGCACCGAGGAAGAAGTTGGTCCGATACATCACGACTCCGATACTAAATTTGAATTAATTTGGACAACCGAGACTTTGGATAACGCCACTCTACATCACGAAGAATCGACGGAAGAGAAGTGCACCGAGACGAGCACCGCGTTCTCCATCCCTTTCGAGGAAATCACGAATACCGATCGTCCAAATCTCTCGACGGAATCGCCAACGGAGTCTACGACTTATCGACACGATAACGATACAACCGAGTCCCAATTCGACAAGAATCCTGAATCTTCCTCGGTTGCGGAAAATGCACGGAATCAAGGGGAACCGACGAACTCGGGAGACGGTAGTAGCATTCCCGTCGGAACTGCTGCGATCTTCGAACCGCAGCAGGACGTGCTTCCATCGGAGCAAAAGGAATCTCATCCACCGGTGAACAATTCACTCACTCCCGCGAATCATGAGGATATGAAGAATTCTACTTTATCGCTTGACGAAGTGGCGACCGGTGTGACCGCGAGCGATTCGACTTCCGCGGATGAAGAAGTGACGACGGATTTCGTGAACGAGATTCGAGGTAACGGGAACGCGAAAATGTTGGAAATTTGCGAGGGAAAAGAATTTATTCGGCAGAACAATTCGGTTGTTCAGATGATCAACAACTTTGAATTAATTGTCTTAATTATTCTAATTATCATTCCGCAGATAACACGACTCCGGAGAACGCCGAGAATTTCACGTTTTTACCGTTACGCATAATTATGTACGCGCCGCACGTACATAAAAACGGCAAGAAGACGAAGAAGTACAAGCACTTGATACTGAAGATCGGCGATCTTGATTTTCACGAACACCTCGACTCTGGAGACGCCGCGTCACCGACGGATTCGTTGCCGGTATCAATTGAAATCTATCGCGTTTCCGTTAATTTAACACTCTATTATATTTTAATTTCTTCGTTTTATATTTAAAATATTTTTTCTATCGTGTATATTATTTTTAGATTCTCGATAGTTGTAGTATTAAAATTTTTGAATTTTAAGGCCGCCGATTCTCACGTAACGAGCTCCGAAGAATATGACTGGGAAACGACGGAAGAAGACGCGGATGAAAGGAACGCTAATCAAATGTATACGTTCGATCGAAATGAAAGCCCAGGATTGTATGGCGAAGTAGCGGACTATTGGAAGAGCTACGAAGATAATGACGTCACTGATAGAAATGAAACGTTTAACGATACTTATAATAACTCTACGGTAATCTGCAGCAATGTGCATATTTTTTTACAAACTCATTGTATAAATTTTAATCTCTATTATAAGTAATCATTATCATACATTTTTTTACAAAATTTAATACTTAATTTCGATCTTTCGTATTTAACGAAAATAAATTAAAACAAATTTAATCTTTAGACTAGCTATAACGAGGAGCATCGTTCCAATGTCAGCGATCACGCGGCGAGTATCTCGAAGCCGGAAGAAAGTTACTCGATCACAGAAGATCCGAACATTGGGGGTTCCACTGATCCAGAGAATATTGTTGGTTCAAACACGATTGAGTCTTCTAAATCGATTAATACAAATAATCAGCTCGATAAGGAAGAGGAGATACGATACGAATTAATTGAACATTATAATAAACTTTTATCTTGGGTTGATTATAGATTAAACAAATAAACCACATTTATTATTATAATTCCCTATTCAAGAGAATACCATCAGAATCCGAAAAAATTTCTACCCGATTTCAAATTGCTGAATGTTTAGATATTGAATAGATGACAAATTTTTATTGTTGGGATATAGGTTTGATTGAACTTTAATTCAAATGTTTATAACATTTATGGAATACAAAGTTTATTATTTTGCGCGGATAAATCATAGATCAAATAAATAAATCTCAAAGTTTCTGAAAAAATATTTTATTAACTTTTATTAAGAACATATTTTATTTTATTAATTTTATTAAGAACATATTTTTTTTTAAAGTCCATATATCAAAAGTTTTAAGTTTTCAAATAATATCGTATATATGTATATATATATATATATATATATATATATATATATATATATATATATATATATATATATATATATATATATATATATATGTATGTATATATACACACACACATTTATTAAGGCAATTTTGTTAACATAGAATATTTGGAAGATTATTTTTAAACATATGTAAGATTTTCTTATCGTGAAATACATGCATAAATACAAAACATAAAATAATGAATAAATATATACAAAAAACAATCGCATGTCACTATTCTATTAGTATTTAATTAAACAAATTATATGGTTTATAAAGAAGTCAATGTTTGATTCGTTAATTTATGTCGTGTAACAAGTGAATGATTATTCATAGATATCATCAATTATCAATTTTTTCCCATTTATTTAGGGTCATTTAAATCATCAGAATCTAAACTGCTACTATTACTACTGCTGCTACTGCTGCTGCTGCTGCTACTGCTGCTTGATGTATTGCTATCAGATTCCGTATCACTGCTATCCGTTGAACTTGAACTGCTTGATAATCTGCATTAGTGATTTAAAAAATTAGGAAATATATTGAAATAATCAGTATTATAAAATGCTTCAATCATGCACATAATTCAATTATTAAAATTATCATTCTCAAGATTATTATCAGGATATCTGAAAAACTCTCGGGTATTCAGGTTCAAATACCATTTAGATAAAAAAATTCTTGGCCCACTACTTAATACGAGAATTTTCATAATTTTATAATTTTTAGTTTAAAGTAACATATACATATATACACATACACACATATATATATATATATATATATATATATATATATATATATATTGCAAGATTAAATTGTCGGATTTTGATATAAAGAAAATTTGTTTTCCAAAAATCCAAACAGTTATACAGAGTTATTTTATATAATATGTAATAAAAAGAAGTTAGGCATTGTGTTACATTAAAATAATAATGTTAAAATACATGGAAAAACAACGAATAATACAAATTCCCGTTAAGTACACATGTATTAAACAGTGACTATTAACAATCAAGCTAGATATATGAAAATACTTACAAACACTTAAAAAATGTTTGGTTAACATGGTATACATTCTTTGGCCTTCAAAACAAAATTATACAAAATATGTAGAATATTACCGTAGTAGGAAAGTAATAAAGCAGTAATTTTCTACTCACGACTCCTGTTTGCTATCATTTATAGACATTGCTTTAACGTTATTAGTCATTTTGTGAATAGTATTTTCTATTACAAAATCCTCTTCTTGAACAGAATAAGCTGCCACTTCCAATTCTACTAAATCTAGTCCCATGTTTGCTTTATTTGGATGAACCTAAAATTATAGAATTTAGACAGACAAATAACATGTGTCCGTAGAATCGATATATAATCTAAAGTGAATCTCGAGTAGATCTTGAATTCATTTCCAACTTTCATCTTATATATACCTTCATTTTATAAGATTAATTTGGAAAGTTGAAGATTGTAAGCGAAGAAGTACCCATAAAGTGAATAAAATCTGATTTGAGTAGTTAGATAGATAAGAAAAGAGAAGTGCTAAATAAATATTTAAAGAATTTTTAAGATTACTTACCTCACTTAATACAGAATGAAACGTTTCTATTAAAGGTTCAGGTAGCGATTGCAACCAAATTAAAAAATCTTTTATGTACAGTTGGTTCAGTATATATCTTGGTTCATATGAATTATTGAAAAGGCTATGTATTTCACAAAAGCGTTTAACAATGTATTTCCTTCCTATGGAAAATGTTTAAAATAATAAAAAATTGTAAATATACAGACATTTTGATGTCCCAATTTATACTGACCTAATGACAGAACATTTTTAACATCTTCCAATATTTTAACAGAAAGTTCCCAATTTCTGTAAAGTGGGTAACAAAGTGATCTTCGAATACACGCTGTTATAACTTCATCCGGAGAAGTGAAATTCTGAAAATATTTGATAGAAATGAAACCATTTGCATTCATTCTTGGTGGAAAGCGCTTTGTTAATTGATAAACATACTTGGAACCAACATAACGTAGAACTTAGTTTATTAATGGTCCAGCTGCTTTCTGTAGTATTTTCTCCTAACGTTGTTCGATGATTGTAACAACTAGCATATAAGATGTCGACAAGATTTAAAAATAATTTTTTTATATCTTCAGGATCTAGCAAATATTCTTTGTTTGGAAGTTCCTTTAACAAATCAACTTCAGTTTCATTGAATGTGACTTGATCCTTTTGCAGTGTGTCCCATTCTGCTATATATGTTATATATGGCTTAATGTATTCTGATTCCATGAGATCTGCCATATAATGTTCTTCGGAGAAATGATTTAATTCACATTGCTCCCGTAAACTTTTTCTTTCTACCTCAGGAGTTACATCAGGAACGGGAAGATCTATTATTTCCTTGATCCATGCTTCCTAAATAGGGAAACAAAATATTATTGATGATATAAATGAATATTAAAACAAAGTGTAGATTTGCAATCATATGCACGTAATGAGTAAAGTTTAATGATGTCAAAATAGATTATAAATAAAGATGTACCTCAAAAGCAGTTAAAGCTCCTGATACTTTATTAGCAAAACCATATTTTGGGGAGTTTGTAAGACTCGTTGCATTTTCCACAAAATTAACTTGAGGTAAAAACCAGTTATTTTCGGAATCATCTATGACATTGCTTTCATTTATATCTGAAGCCACGGATGGATTACCTAAAATTAGAAAGAGACATTGTAATATATGATATAATTATATATATATTACACTTTTATATTATATTCTATAACTTACCGATTACTTCAATGTTGGGTATAACAGTGCTTTTGTTTTTCGGCGGTGCCAAAAGACTAGTTATCATTTCCAAGTTCTTAAAGTATTCCCCTTTGTTTACCTTGGACAAACATAAGGTAAAGTCACCCTTCTCGCAGTCGTAAACACTGGACAAATCATCGTTTTCCTCTATCTTGCCCGGCAGCTGTAATCTACAAGAACCGTTCATTGAACAATTCAATATATTTCAAGAAACCGTCCAATAAATTCCCACTCACCTGAGATAATACGGGGTGGAGGCAAACCGGAAATCCGTCCCGTCGACGTACACCTCCGCGTCCTTTACATTCGCGTACGGAGCGTGAATGATTATCGTCACCTCCGCGTCGGTCTGCGTGATCTTGAAGCGCGGAATCAGCATTTTGTTGCTTCCGGAGTGATGCAAAATTATTTATATTTGGATATCTGTCTTGCACAACGCGCGAGCAAATATAGCTGCTGGACAAATGACAACGGCAAATCGGCGCAAAGCACGACAGGCTTTAAACCGAAGCGTCAACTTTGTTCAACGTGTGACCCGACATGACGGGGATTTGATTTCAAATTCGATCCTCTCAAACACGCCGTATGTACTTGAAGTCAAAAACGATATTGACAACGCGATTCGACAGATCAAAATGAGGAGCAACAGGAAGCGAGGACGATGGATCCGAAGCGCCGCACGTTCTGTGCCCCGGAAGTGGCGAACTAATCACGGCGGAAGAGTCGGGTTAGGTCGCCGCGCCGTTTGGGCGAGTGACGTTTCAAGTTCCTGCTTTTCGGCGTTCTTCTCGGTTCTCCCTTCGTCTCCGTGTACACGTGAAAATGCCGGCCGTCTCGCAGTTGCATAAATGGGCTCTCGGACTCGGCGCAGTGAGCGGCGCGATATTATATTACTACAACATGCACAACAACACGGAACCGTTGCGCGTCCACAACTCGTGGACGACGAATTACACGCCTTCGGTGAAGTGGGACCACAACTGGGACAGGTGATTTACCTGCGATTGCATCTTTTCCTCTGTCTCGCATGAGAGACCTTAATCATGGCAAATAAACTCGTGATCTGTTTTTTGTGGCTAGACTAATGTACATTTCTTGCGCTTAAAATGAAGTAGACATATATTTGAAGTTTGGCGAAAGCGAGATAGAAAGCTTTTAGTCCAAAAAAATGCAGCGAAACACAGACTTTCGGTTAATTCAATCAACAAAAAATTAGAAGCAAAATTCGTCCTTCCTGCTCAAATCTGCCACATACTATATAACTATAATATTAATGTATAATAAAATTTTATTTATGACGAAATTGCATTTAATTATAACAATTAGCGAAATAACACAGGTATTGCTTGATTAATTAAAATTTAGTCAAGATTATTCTGTCTCAAAAGTAAAAAAAAAAAAAAAGAAAAATAGTTAAGTTGTGACATTTGCTTTTTATAGACGAGACCCAAAAAGCTTAGTGAAGCCGATAAAGGTAAACGATGAGAATGATGAGAACAAATACAACGAAAAGTTTGAGGCAAAGAGAGCAAAGGCTGTGCGACACATACTCTTGATTCGTCATGGGCAATATCACACGGATGGAAAAACAGACGCTGAGAGAGTGCTGACTGAACTTGGTATGATGGATGATGTGCTTTCTGTATGATCCAGCATTATAAATAGCATACGATTGTCTTAATCATTGTTTTCATGCCGTGATTTCTCTTATGTTCGACATATATCACATTCTGAAATCTTCCTCACATAATCTGGAGCACGTGAAATTCCTTTCCTAATTTTTAGCGCTGCTTATTTAATAGATCGCATTTATTTCGTACTGATGGAGTTTTGTGTTTGCATATAGGTCTCAGGTTAAAGTTCCTGGAGGTTCACAATAATTTGTCAGCATAACCGGCAAACTACACAATTTCTGAAGAGACTCTTATACAAATTCTTCTATTCCCTAGGTGTTGCTATTAGGATAATATGCTTTCTATCTACTTATATCTTCCTATGTGACGTTGCATTGGAAGATGGCTAATAAGTTATCTTGCAACAAGTATGTAATAATTCGTGATATGTGAGCATGTTTTTTTCATTGTATATGTCAATAATTAACATATTATTAACATATTATGCTCTACTAAAACTAGTAATATTTCTGAAAATGTAACACTGATATTCTTTTAGTGCTGGCTATTATTTCTCTGAACGGGCTTGCAGTTTATAACGCAAATTATTGTGTGCAACCGGGCTTTTTATTTAATTTCTTTTTCTTTGCGTTTCCCTAATTTCATGCTTATTTCATATAAACATATATAAGTACATATATTGCTTGTAAAATTATATCTATTTTATTGTTATAAAGGCAGAAAGCAAGCTGAAGCAACGGGAAAGAGATTAGCGGAATTAAATTTGCCTTACTCACTCATAGTAAGGTCTACAATGACACGTGCTCTGGAAACTTCCAAAATTATAGAAAAGAATCTTATAAATGTATCAGTTCAGGATGACAGCTTGTTAGTCGAAGGTGCACCTATACCTCCGGAACCGCCTATTGGTCAATGGAAGTCTGAGAAACATGTGAGCAGAATACAATCGTTGTGTTTGGTTGTTATTGAATATATTGAAAATATTTTAAGATTAGAATTCTCACAATGCATATTAATCCAATTTATCTATATTTCAGTTCTTCCAAGATGGGCCTAGAATAGAGGCAGCATTTAGAAAATATTTTCATCGTGCAGAACCTAGTCAAGATCATGATTCTTACACTGTTCTTGTATGCCATGCAAATGTCATTAGATATTTTGTTTGTCGGTAAGATTTTTTCTTGTACAGTGATTAAATTTAATATTATCTCTATTGTGTATATATCTTTCGATTTTATTTTCAGGGCGTTACAGTTTCCACCGGAAGCATGGTTACGGATATGCTTGAAACATGGAAGCATCACTTGGCTCTGTATTCTTCCTAGTGGTAGAGTTACTCTCTTTTGTTTAGGAGATACAGGACATATGTTACCACAAAATGTGACATCTAGCTAAAAATGTATGGCTTATATGATATACGTGCGCGCGCGCAAGCGCGCACACACACATATATCATTGATCATATGTATATCAACATGTGCATTGAGACTGCTTTCCACAAGATGTACAAGTTGATTTCATATCATCTTTTTATTGCAGAGATAATTTGCCTTTTACATGACTTTCATGTTGGAATTGCGTGCAATTCATTGAAATATGTAATAATTCTGGAATACACGCGGCCCTATGCTGTCTATGCTAAAAGTGATTCATGAAAGAGCATGTGAAATGATATCTTTATCCTTTTCCAATGCATGTGTGGTAGACGATAATCGTACCTTTGTGTTAAAAAGGAACAGATATCACTTAAGACTCTGTCATTTCATGATTAACGCCTGTGCGTATTCCAGTATTATATTCGGTAGTGCAATTGAACAGATGAATTATGCAAAAAAGCTAAACTCCTCTAAATAGTAATATTTTGATGTAATAAGTATACGAAGAAATGGATATGGAAGAAAAGGCAAGAATTAAACGACATTTAAGAAAGTATTACCTCGTGCATTTGAATGTATATATTTTCTCAGCTGTAATATCTACTTAAATTAAAAAAATTGTCATTTGAATATTTGGATTGTGTATACATATTTTTAAATACACTTGCAGTTTTCTATTGTCATAAAATAAGTTTTATCCTTAATTTTTATTATACACATTTTTACAGTCGGAGATCATACCTTTTTTGTACAATTTTAGAATAAGATCAGTATTTACGTATTGATCAATACAAAAGTGATATTGGCATTATATATAAAAAATTAATATAATTATAAATTAATTACATCTAATTTGCTGCAGCCAGTCTCTTCGCTTTCCTTGCATAATACCTTTGTAATGCTGCTTCGAACACTAGACCTACTGTTCTTTTTTTCCAGATGAAAGATTTATCTTTCTTTTCAATAATAGGCTTTTCCTTATTCTCAGTTTTTTCACTTTCTGAAGTAACATTGTTATCTTGAGTTATCTCGACGTCTTCTACACTTGCATCTTTATTCTTGGTATCTACAATATTATTTTCGACTGTGCTCACGTGGCCTTTATCTAATCTTTGTTTCTTTTTCTCTGATTCTTGTACCTCTGTTTTATCAGCCTCCTTGTCCACTGGCGAAACAACGGTCTGATCTTTCTTTAACTCCTCTTTATTCGTCTCTTTTTCTGAATCAGAGTCATATGTTTCTATGGCCCTCTGTCTGTATTGCCTCGATTTTTTAAATCTGGCTTTCTGGCTTTTGTCAGTTTCATTTGTCCTCTTATTCGTCGTTGCGCTTTCTTCATTTGTATTGCTTGCTGAAGTTTCTCTCTGCTCAGTACTCTCTTCTTTTGCTTTACTGCCTTCATCTTCATTAGACTCATCCTTATAATCAACAGTCTGTTCATACAGATGACGGTAAAACCCTGATATGTCTTCCTGTTTCGTCACATCTCCAATAGCTTCTAATCTATTCATTTTAGCCTCTTCTTCCTCCATCTTCTTAAATTCCTCTAGTTTCGCTCTGTATGCCGATGTGACAAAACTCTCCTTGTCCGCATACATCTCGCCCTCGGCTTCACGTTCCTTCTGTACCATTCTCTCTATCCTGTGCTCCTGCTCCTTTTTTCTTCGCTCGGCCGTTTTCAGGAGCTTCTGTATGTATTTGGACTTCTTCTCTTTCTGCTTGTTTGCACCGTCCAATTGGCCCTTGCCACGCTCCATATCGTCATATATCTCATCATACTGATAGATTGTTGGATCTTCATCTAGAGCTTTCCGTATGTTGAGCTTTGTTTGTTTCTTCATCCTGTTCTTCTCGCCTTCCGCCTTGAGGGCCTTCCTGACCCAATCAGTGCCGTCGTCCTCGTCAGAGACATTGTCATCCCCGAAAACGTTGCCGAGTTTTGGCACCGTACTCTGTTGTTGTTTCTTTGGCAAGATCAGACCATACCTTCAACGCACATTAAAAGAACATCAATTGCAAGTAGTTGATATTAAAATCCCATGCGATACAATAGACGCTTTCGTTACTCACTGTTTATTAGCCATTTCCAATTACCGTTCTTGATAATTCTTGAGTCACGATGAAATCTAACCTAATCGGGCTATGCAGTTCATATGAGTCACGTCGTGGTCTCTTTGCAAATACCGTGAAATCATAACGAGTTCTCGACGAACGTTATGAAGGTTATATACTTTTAATCTTAGCCAAGAAACGATAACGTTGCGAATGCGATATCGCGTTTATTGCCATTTATCGCGCATGAACCAACGAGAAGGGAGAGAGTTCGGGAATGGTGACGTTACTGACGTTATTCTCCCCCTTCCCGTTAACACATCGCCCACTCGTGCGGACGTCAGCACTGTGTATATATGCGGAAGGATAAGGGAACATCCGTGATATGAATCTTTGACAGTCTTCCTTGAGGTAATACAGCCAGAAGTGCGTGAGGTGGTAGCGAGAATTCGTCTGAGAACGCGCGCGAAATAAAACGGCCTCGCAAATGGATAGCGTACGTCGCGGCGTCGTTATTCTCGCGCTCGTTTGCGCTACGGTTGCTCTGACGAACAGCTACGTGCTGAACGTCACCGAGCAGCCGCGGGACGGAGACTATGTCACCACGTCCTACACGCATTACGAGGAGCTGCGGCAGCTGCTCGACTCCCTGCAGCGTCGATACCCGCACCTGGCACGGGTGTTCTCCATCGGGAAGTCAGTGGAGGGTCGGGATCTCCTCGTCCTGGAGATCTCGGAGAATGTCGGGCGGCGTAGCCCTGGCGAACCCATGGTCAAGTACGTTGCCAACATGCACGGCGACGAGGCCGTAGGCAGGGAATTGCTCATCATTCTCGGCCAGTATCTCCTAGACCGCTACGGCAAGGACGATCGCATCACTCGGCTGGTAAACCAGACGGACATCTATCTGATGCCCTCCATGAATCCAGATGGTTTCGAAGATTCAGTGGTAAGTTGCGCTGCGATTGATCACGGATTGTATTGATCACCGATAATTTGAGACACTCGTGTGTTCCAGGAGGGTAAATGCGAGTCCAAGGAAGACTTCTCGGGCAGAGAGAACGCCAATCACGTCGATTTGAATCGGGACTTTCCTGATCAGTTTGACAGAAGACTCAGTCAACTCAGTAAGGGCATTTCTGTTCTGAATGGTCGCCAAAATGAAACGGTGGCTATGATGACTTGGATCTCCAATGAGCCTTTTGTGCTTTCTGGGAATCTTCATGGTGGTGCTGTTGTTGCCAGCTATCCATATGATTCTGGGTATATTATACAATTTTTATCATGATAGCAATATTACGTAATGTTAAATTGCATCCAGCTGCTTGCATACTTGTTAGCTGAAAAATTCTATTGTCTGACAACAGCTGTACTTTATCTAATTCACTGAGCTGACTCAAAAAGAGCTAAGCCATAGGGTAAAACGAATATAGCTAACATGTGTTCTTTTAGTATCCCAAAAACATGCTGCATAGAGAGTAAAAGCCCAGACGATAATTTATTCAAATATCTCGCTCATGTTTACGCGGACAATCATCCACAAATGCGTAGAGGTGACTCCTGTCCACCAGAGATATTCCGAAACGGTGTTACAAATGGAGCATATTGGTAAGAATGTACATATTTTTAGAGTAATATTTGAGCTAAATAGTTGCAAATATCATCCAGATAAAAACTAATTTTTAAAATAATTTTTATAAAATTTTTATAAAATTGTTAGCTCACATTATTCATGTCAACAAATATTCGAATGGATCTATTCTTGCAAGATTAAATCGATCCAATCAGATTAAATTGTGTCATAAAAGTTTTTGAATTTGTCGAAAGGTACGAAGTAATTGGTGGAATGCAGGACTACAATTATGCTCGCTCTAATGCGTTTGACATAACGTTTGAATTGAGTTGCTGTAAATATCCTCCAGGTTCAACGATACCAGATCAATGGTCATTAAATAAAGAATCTCTAATAAAATATTTGGAGCAAGTGCATATTGGAATAAAAGGTAATGTTTACACACACACACACACACACATACACACACAGTTTTCATGTTAAATTAATTTTAGAAAGAGATTTTACAATATATCTGTCTACAGGTTTTGTACGCAGTAAAGATGGTAAACCAATCGCAAGAGCAAATGTTGTTGTAGAAGGAATAAATCATAATGTAACAACTACGGCCGATGGCGAGTATTGGCGCTTACTGCTTCCAGGAACTTATTCAGTTTATGCCACTTCGTGGGGGTATGTAATTTTCAAATGTTAATATGCTCCAGCTGAAGCATATTTTTAGTACATCTGTTTCCATTATATTTTGTTCTCTATTCAGGTATGAACCCAGCGATCCAGTAAATGTAACTGTATTAGAAGGCACACCAATGATTCTTAACTTTACATTAAGCGACAAAGAAGTATATGAACAAGGTAAAAATGACATAAATTATCTACAAATAGTACCACTTTTTAACAGACTACCTGCATTATACAAACTAATATTAGATGATTACGATGACCAGGACTATTCATTTTCGAACATTTAAATTATCTAACAATACTATTGTCATGGCTATGTTGTTTATCTAACACTTATCTTTTTGCCTAAAATGTTGTAAGCTATTTACTAACCATATCATTCATTCGTATTTTAACTTATATATTTTGTTCATACTGTAATATGTGCTGTATACAGTTTTTATACTATCAAATTTTATTTTACTGAAAAATATTTATTATTTTTTTAAATATTAAAGAGTTTCTGTTACTTTTATTTTAGTAAATTTTTTGTTTTGTTTTAGCGAATTAATATTGCGAAATTCGGATGTATACGCATCTTTAATAATTTGTGACTACAAAATCTTTTATTTGTTTCCTGACATATTTCGACATGACATTATTATTTAGTTAGATTTAAGTAAGAAAATAGATATATATACATACACACAAGGTATGGAGAAATGAATCTTACGAATTGCATATGGCAAAGAAAAGGAATAAGAATTCTGAATATATTTTTGTTAGTTTATACGTGAATAAATAAGGAAAATATTTCAAAACTATATTCCAGTTTGTGACGGAAGGCATATATTTATTCTACCATTACTTATATTGCTTTTAATCTTAATATTGTCCCATTCTCAAAGTTATTTAAACAAACATTTTGTGATTGCATTTAAGATTTATATAATG
The DNA here is from genome assembly GCA_037157785.1 of Cephalotes varians. Taxonomy (NCBI): domain Eukaryota; kingdom Metazoa; phylum Arthropoda; class Insecta; order Hymenoptera; family Formicidae; genus Cephalotes; species Cephalotes varians. Next base: position 451,713 of record JANQDE010000037.1, on the reverse strand, counting down.
TGAATAAATTATATAAATTATATAAATTATATACGTTCTAACAAAAACAAATAATGCCCTGTCTGCAAATTGGAAAGTAGTATTATAATATCAACAGCGAACAACTTAACTGATTAAACATATCTCTACAGATAATGGCTGTCTATAACTGTTTATATTTTGAATCAGATTGAAATTTTTATATAGATATTTTATAATTTATATTTCTTTATACATATGTACTTACGAGCACAAGAACTATGAGCTGCAGTATATTTTCCTTTAATGGAAAATAAACAAAGCGTCGAACAATTATTAATAGACAATTATTTTTTATTGTTAATATTATTAGACAAATTGCAGAACAAGTGTCAATATGTATGTTAATATATGTACAAATGTAAACAAAGTTTTCTTCAAGTATTTCAATTATTTTTTCTGATATTTAGTTACTTGATTTTTTCTTTTCGATAAAATTAGCTGAAAAAAATAAATTTTGGCTGGAATTCTGTAAATGATGTTTGGAGGTAAAATATGTGTGACAATATGAAATGTCTACCTTATTTCATGCAAAGCAACTGCAAGTGTCACAAAGTGAAAGAAAAAAAACAGATGTACTGTGTTTTACATAGATCATGTGAGATGCATAGTACTGCCAATACCTTTTCTATTGTATCGAAAACTATTAAATTACTAAATGTTACTAATAAATATAGATCTCTAACTATTATTAATAAATATGAGGACACGTCAGTGGCCGATATATCATAATCTATATATAGCAATGTATGTGTTCTAATATTTTCCTTACAAGCATGTATGTTGTTCAAAACTAGAAATAAAAACATTGTTTTCATCTTGAGCAATGAGTAACTTACTCAACTTATCCTTTTCCTCTTAAGTCATATTATTTTTATACACATCTGATTATATGTCTCATCCTTTTCGTTTTCTCTATACCTTGTGTTTTGTAACATATCCATCTCTTGTTTTGCGTTATTTGTAATCATAAATTTGTGCGATTATACACCAACGCATTCGTGAACATCATTCGTAAATGATGATTGTTTCTCTGAAAACTTTACGTTTAATTTTGACGACAATCATGATTGTGTATTCGTACGATATAGGAGAAAGTACAGTCGACGAAACGGTAAGGCCCATTGACAAGTATGGCTTTTATCACACCGTGAAGTTCGAGCATCACAATTACGTCGCAATGGAGAAATACCTGAAGGAATTGAACGCGAATTATCCCCGTATCACGAGGTTGTACAGCATAGGATCCTCCGTGCAGGGCCGCGAGCTTTACGTCATGGAGGTCACGGGAGATCCCGGTATCCATAGTCCGGAGAAACCGGAGGTGAAATACGTCGGGAATATGCACGGGAACGAGGTAGTCGGCAGGGAAATGCTGTTGCTCCTGCTGAGATATCTCTGCGAGAACTACGGAACCGACGAGAGAGTCACGCGGATAGTGGAAACCATTAGGCTCCATGTGCTACCGAGTATGAATCCCGATGGGTACGAGGTCTCCATAGAAGGCGACGTTTACGGATTGAAAGGCAGAGCGAACGCGAAGGGTGTAGACCTCAATAGAAATTTTCCCGATCAGTATGAAATCAACGATGTACGTTCACTCGATATATTTTCCTACATTTATATATATTTATTTCATTATTTTCATATATCAGCTATTTATCTAATTTTGAATGATGCTTGGAAGAGGAGAGAAAGTAACATGTAATACAACTCTTGTTTTAAATCATCCTGCGTATCATTTGCACAATTAGAACAAGCTAGCGCTCATTTGATTATATCTTTCAGTTCAATCGGCATCAGCAACCCGAAACTAAAGCGGTGATGGATTGGATAGCGAGAATTCCGTTTGTACTCTCCGCTAATCTTCATGGGGGAGCGTTAGTCGCGAATTACCCTTACGATGACGGACCGAAGAATTTGGCATTCAATGTCGCGAATCTAAGCCCGGACAACGAAGTCTTCCGGATGCTGACGTTGATATACTCTAACGCTCATCCTCGCATGCACCTCGGTCAGCCGTGTCCGCCAATCGATCCTTACAGTAAGACGCTTCTCGAAGAGAGTTTCCCTGAAGGTATAACGAACGGTGCCGCCTGGTATCCTGTAACTGGCGGCATGCAGGATTATAATTACTTGTACAGCAACGATTTCGAGATCACCCTGGAGATCGGATGCACGAAGTTTCCGAACGCCAGCGATTTGCCTAATTACTGGCTGGAGAACAGGGAATCTCTTCTACGTTTCATCGAAATGGTACTTTTGTTCAGCAGTAGCAAATAGTCGGAGAAATATACGTATGTTTGTAGCGACTAATTTTAACGTGATAATTTTCATATTCTCTTCCATAGTCTCGCAAAGGTATACACGGCATGGTGAGTTCGTCCATCGGCACTCCTATATCCCACGCAAAGATTTCGGTTGAAGGTATAAAGCACGATATTTACACTGCCGAAAAGGGCGATTATTGGCGACTCCTGGTACCAGGGCGATATAACATAACGGTCAGCGCAGTGGGCTATGAAACAGTCACTCGGAATGTCGATATACCACCGTATGAAAATGTCGGAGAAGTGACTCTGGACTTTACGTTAATGCGTGATGATCCTCTGCACTGGTATGAATATTTATTTAAAATATAATTCAAAACACACTCTGCAATCTCACCGCGCAATATAAAATTGATACATACGCAATAAGGTGGAAAGCTGGACACACAGTAGCTTCACAAAGATTTCTTAAATGATTGTTTAAAATATATTTCTTGCTCGGCTCTTTCTCACGAAGATAATTCAAGCTGATTTGGAAGATCATGACTCTGCGTGTTTTTTCAAGTAGTTATATTGTATCGTTTAATATATGCTTTTTGGAAAAAATATTAAGAAAATTAATTATTTATACGAATATCTATACAGGTCATCTTCATATGATTTTGGATTGAGGGTAAACTTGCAGAATGGTTATTTAAAAAATTCTGACTTAAGCGCTAGATTCAGCCAGTTGGAAAATCATCAGCCTGACACCGTAGAATTTCTAGCCGGAGATTCATTAATTAGCATGGCCATTCATTCATTGAAAATCACGCATAATGTGAGTTTGAGCGACAATATATCAAGTATTATATTGTTTTGTATATATATTGTTCTGTTTAAAATTGTGTTTTCCATTAGATGGGATCACCTGATGAGAATAAATTTCGCATCGCATTGGTGGGAGGACTATTTGCCTCCCAGCCGACAGGTAGGGAAATTCTATTACGTTTGGCAACGCATATCCTTAAGGGAAATCAAATTGGTATCCCGTATATCCAGAAGATACTGGATGACGCTATGCTGCATTTCATTCCTGGTATTGATCCGGGATTTGATAACATAGAAGAGAGTAAAGATTGCAATCCTATGGTCAACGACGAAATAGGAGAGAGGTTATTATTAGAGAACACTGATATGTCTAAACAAGCAGATAGAGTTACGAATGCGTTTAAGACAATGTTAAAGACTGAAAATTACGATGTGGTTGTGATACTAGGAAGTGGTACTTCACAAATCAGGTAATGCAACATTAACATTATGACAAATTGTCAAAAGTTATCATTGGAGTCCCTGATCAACTTTTGTTTTTCAGTTATTCGAACGACAATCTGAATACATTTAAAACGCTCACCGACGCTTACGAGCATTCGAGACATAATGAGATATGCAGCCAGACGAACAACAGTACGCAACATTTGGTGAATTTTATACAGAGCGTTTACGGCACGCCAGTAGTAGGCATAATTTTTTTTCATACTTACTCTTTTTAATTTATTGTTAAATCCGCTAAATATCCATTTGCTTGTACGCAGATAAGCATAAGTCTGTCATGTTGCAAATATCCGTCCGCGGACTCGATCCCCATCATTTGGCGCGAGAATTTGCAATCGCTTATGGGACTTGTGCAGAGTCTCGCGAGCGGAATCCGCGCGACGATAACGGACAAATATGGCACTCCACTTCGAGAGGCTACCGTTAAGATTGGAGGAAAAAGCTACGGCGTGTCGCACAACATGGCTTATTTCAAAATGATCTTGGTGCCCGGTGAATATACATTAACGGTTTTCTGTGAGGGATATGTCACGCAGATGTTGAAAGATGTTCCTGTACGACAAGGCATAACGAATATCGACGTTAAGTTGGTACAGAAAGATACAATGAAATCTGAAAGCTTTCAACTGCAGAGAACTGTCAGCCGCGCTTTGACCGAGTTAAATACAAAGTATCCACAACAGACGACTCTGCACAGTATCGGTAAAACCGCAAAGGATAACGAGATAATATGCTTGGAAATCGGGTCCAATAACGACCAGAAACAGACAGGACGACCTGCCATCATTTTCTCGGCTGGCATCCTACGGGCGGAACCAGCGGCCGCTGAAGTACTCTTACATTTCGCCTCGTATCTCTTAGACAATTATAAGCAAAACGCTACGATTGCGCATTATATAGATGATTTTTCTATATACGTGGCTCCGGAATTCGCGCTTGATTTCAACGAGAATCCCATCTGCTCGCCGGAGTTGAAAGGTTTACAATTTCCAATTGATGAGAAGCTGAATGGAGAAGCGGCCATGATCGCGAGCTGGTTCAAGGACGTGAACGCCGTGTTAGCCGTGAATCTCAATATCGGATCGCGACATATCGAAATTCCGTTCGGTCGTGACTACGGAAAGATACGCGAGCGAAAATACGAAAGCGATGATGAGGATCTACTGCGACACTTGGCGTTAGTGTACGCCAATGCGAGAGCAGACAAGTTGTCTGCGAGCACGAGATGCGAACAGAACTCGATCATCGATGACAACAGTGTGATACACGCAGCGGCTGGAATTGGCGGAAGAAGAGGTCATCCTTTGATGGATTACGCCTATTTCAATACGAGCACGTTGATGATGGACGTGTACGTCACCTGCTGCACCACCGATCACTCGATTGTCGTGTGGAAGGAGAACAAAGCTAGTTTATTAGCCTGCATACAGGAGATGAAGAAAGGCGTGAGAGGATACATCACCAATGAGGAGGGCGAACCGATCGAGAATGTTGTCTTATCTTACGATAAGTCACCGCATCTAATTAAAAACAGCAGGTCAGGCTTTTATTCGATGCTTTTGCCGCCTGGAAGTCACAATATAACGGCCACGGCACCCGGATATCACGCGGAGACCAAACTCATCTCCACGCTCTCGTTCGAGGCGAAGAGATTCTCAAGATTGATGTTCAAGCTCGTCCGCGACGACAATATCATAGGAATATTAGCATTCATCATGATAACAAGTAAGTTGCGGGATGTTTAAAACTCACGAAAAGAATGAAAATTTGTAATGCACATGACACAATGCAATCCGATTGTAGGTATGATATGTTTCGGCGTCGTATTGTGCTGCATATGTATCTACGCGAAGTATCGAGCTTCAGATACGGAAAAAAGTAGAAAGGGATATGCGTTTAGTTTATTGCAAGACGGCGGTAGTTTCTTCGACGATGACGAAAAGGAAATTGAAATATTTCGAAGACCGGTAGACGGTAATTATATCAATGTGTCGTAACACTCAGTGGAGATCATCTTGCAAATTTTGTTAATCTAATCCTAATTTCTATTTATTATGATTTAGGATATCCATCAAACGACAGTCAAGTTACCAAGCCATATTTTGATGACGACAACAGTTCCGAAGATGACAGTGATTTGGAATTTATTCGACCCGAACGGGAATGGAGCGATACAATACCGAGACAGACATGACAGAATGTTATTGTGTGATATATGAAAATGATATATGGTTGCACAATGCATGCGATAAATTTCGCGGATTTTGTATAATTTAAGTAAATCTCTGGCTAGAAAAAAGCAATCATTTGCAGGATAAAAGCAATTTTAAAGTACTAAAATTTATGAAAGTAAGAATCAGGGTCCAAGTATGGAATATGTACTTATATGTATTTTCACTGCATTTTTTAGAGAAAATCACGTTATTTTTGATGATATTTATATTATCTTGTAAATGTTAAAGATGTAAATGTAAAAGTTTAAGAAATAGAATGTAACTTTTTAGAATCGTGTAAGAAATGGTATACGTAAAAAATTATATACGAGATTTTAAACTTTTTAATGAAATAAGAGAAGCGTAGAAAAAAATTTGTTTGAATTGTTAACTTTCACAAGAATAGATGTAAAAGAAAAATATTAGTGTGTTCAAAATTATACAAAACTATACGTATCATATCAAGTCATCATGTTAAAATATTGTAACAGAGACATTCAACAGTTTGGTCTCTTCAATATTAGCTAGGATTTACTTGTATATGAATTTTTTTTATTTATGTCGCACAGTAGCTTTAATTTACGCAAATGTTGAAATTTAAGAAGTGTTTTCTTTTCTATTTTTAATTAGTCGAAATAATGCATCTCTAAGAGGAGGAGAAGTGTGTAACTTTTTTTTTAAACTACTTTAAATTGGATATTTCAGCATATCTCATATCTATGACAGATAACGAACAATTTAACGTTAATTTGTGCAAAGATATTTCCATATGCAAGTCATTCCAATGTACTACAAAATAGTATTTGGTACTTATAATTAACAGCCCTACAAGATTTAGAGTAACTAAATCATAACAGTTGTAAAGGATTAAGTCTTAGATTATCATAGGATTTTAAAACAAGTGAATCCATCTGTTAAATATGTCTATAGATGTAAATATAACAGAAAATTTTATATCAGAATTTTGCGTGAGATAAGATGCCGAGATCGAACTTTATATCACATACAATATATAAATTAATTATATATAGGCCTTTATAAATTTATAATCTCGATAAAAGAGAATTTATGAGGTTGATAAGTCCTTAAAAAATATACGAAATGGCACTACTATTGGTACGATAATTGATGTCTATTATTCTTCAAATCTCTGCGTATTTTTCAAACAAATTCGTCAGTTAGTTTTGTTATTACAGCTATCTAAAATGAATTACGTTTGCTTCTTTTAGAAAATGGATAAGATCGAGATTCGAGCGAATTAAAGAAAAAAATGCTCTTTCATTAGAACAATGTATGTATCAGCTCACATGTCTACAATTTCAATGGTCAAATTGCATGAATTACGCTTCGAATTAGTCCACCGTATTTTCCAGATTTGAAAAAATGGCTGGGTGAAAAAAGATTTGATTCAAATATTGAAATAATTGATGGTATAAATGGCTATTTTGAGGAGAAAGATAAATCGTATTATATAGAAGGCATGAAAAAACTTGAGCATCGTTGAAGTTTCAGGAGCTTCAAATGCATTGAGCTTTAGGGAGATTATATTGAAAAATAAAAATGATTTTGCTCCATAAAACTTGTGTTTTCATATATTTTCAAAGGACTTATCAAACGATTCTCGTATTCTTATGAAAACAATACATACTGTAATTTTCAGATTGTTAAATGGTTTTGTTGAAAAATCTTTTTAATTGTATAAAATATATAATTGTATAAAATATATTCTTGTATAAAATATACACAGAAATCTCTTTCGTCAAGCACAAAGAGAGTGTAAATCAGAAATTCGTGTATAACGAATTATTTGAATTTCATTCATAATTCAAGAAGGCATGAAAATATATAACGTTGTTCTTAATCATCTTTCGAAATTTTCTTACACAAACTTTTTCTCATAACACATCCCACATATTTTATGATTTTCTATTTTAATGATAGAACACATGATTTTCATCTATTAATTATAATTAATTTTATCGATTTTCTCCACTTTTTATCTTGTAGAATTAATTGGTCTCCAAGAGTGATTTCACTCAAAGTATCTTAATCGGTAATTAATTTATCAAATAATTAATAATTAGTAAAAATTACTAGTAAAAAATAAGTAACTATTTCATTAATATAGAATTCTTTTTTAAGCATATATTTTACAATTATTTAGCATGTTTATATATGGGCTCCAAAAGCAGCTTTAATGGCGCAGTGCTGCTGATGCCTGATCTAGCGGAATCGCGATGGCCGCTGTCGAGTAATGAACTCAAGAGTGTGACAGGGAAATCCAGAGAAATTCGCTGATTCGAGCAAATGTCCAGTAAAACGAGTTAGTCCTCGACGATTCATTTCGCGTAAGAAGAATGGCGGGATTAGAAGGCTACGGAGATGTGTACAGAGGTCGACCTGCCAGATCGTGGGAGGCGGGAACGTCCTATCCGCAGAGGTATTACGGACGAGAGGTTATCCGTCCTCTAGATATACCCGTTATCCATCCCCTGGCAGAGGACAATCCACCGGTCGTAGACGACGGTGAGTTGCGTCCTTGTTTTATTCATTGATAAAAGTTTCTGTGAGGATGTCTACGCTGATTGATTATCCTTAAACTGAGATTTAAATTTATATGTTTGACGAACTGATCTGATCACCTTTCAGACATCGCTGTGAGCAAGTACGTCGGACTAGGCTGTGGACTAGCGAGCTTGATCACAGGAAATCTGTTGATCCATCCCTTTGTGGTATTACGGAGACAATGCCAAGTCAATCCAGGTGCGACCAAGTATCACCTGATGCCCATAACTCTAGTACCCGTGATAATACGTTTGCACCAGACCCAAGGTATAAACACATTGTGGAAAGGGATCGGCTCGGTCCTACTTGTAAGAGGAATGACGTTGGCTGTTGAGGATCTGATTTCGAAAATCACGCCATGGCAAAAGTAAGGCGATCATCGGACGAAATGCCTATCGTTCCATAAATTGTCTGTGACATTGTCTTCTCCTTAAAACTAGACACTTGATTTCAGGAAGATCACTTGTAACAGCTCGATGAAAGCATTTGGCCAACATATCCTCCTCAAATGGTAATTAACATTGATTTATATCGGCATGAGTGAAATGAATGGCAACAAGTTATTGATTTATAATCTTGGTATTGTAGCATCTCCATAGGTATAGTGACTCCTTTCTATTCTGCGTCGCTCGTGGAAACCGTCCAATCCGAGATTGCTTCTGAATGTCCTGGGATCTTGGATGTATTTCGGGACGGTGCGATCCGTCTGCTCGATATATGTAATAAGGGTAGACTTATTCCGATCTATGCCCTTGTACCACCCACTATAGTTTATGGAGTATCAAAATATCTTTTTACTCTCATTGTGAGAGGAGTCACTAGTCGGATTATGCATGTCAGGCATAAACATTCGCAAGAAGCAAGAGTATGTATCTCATTTCAAATGCTTCAGAGAACAAAGATGTGTCTTTATATGAAAACATTATTTTAGGGCGCATACAGTAAGGACTTGCTATCCGAGAGCGTCGTTCAGGATATAGAAATGCAGTCTATTCTTGTTTCGATGTGCGCGGCTGATATCGTGTTTTATCCTCTCGAAACTGTTATTCATCGGTTACATCTTCAAGGAACGCGTACTATCATCGATAATCTTGACACCGGAAGAAGTGTTACACCATTACTGACTGGATACAGCAGCGCGGCCGATTGTTATCGTACAATAATCTCGACCGAAGGGCCACTTGGTTTGTATAAAGGATTCGGTGCCCTTATTTTACAATTCACGGTACATTTCATGGTATTGCGTGCGACAAAGTGGATCCTGACAGAATTGGGCACGATGCTGATGCCAAAACCTAAGCCGATAAAACCGCAGAAATCTTCGTACTATGACGAAATATAAATACTTATAACAAGAAATGTAAGATAATATGGAATTATTTATTATTTGTCTTTATTAACGATTGTAAGACAAGGATTGAATTTATAACGAATATAGTTTCCAAGCGCATTCTGATGATTTTAATCATTAAAATATGTCGCGGATTAAAGAATTTTCATGTTTTTCATACAGTTGATAACATTTTTTGTGATCTGCGTGATTGTGATCACGCAAATTTTCTATACTGTACGTTTTACAACTGATCTGAAATAAGATAGAAAAAGAAATAAAGTTCTACATAAAATTTCTTAGGATGTTAAGTGAAATTTGTGAAAAATATGGACAATATTTGTAGATAGTCTCGTACGACATAGTCATTTTCAGTAAGTACTTTCTACATTTGATGAAATATAATTATGTGATGTGATTTATGTGACTTTATTAGATTATTATGTCGATATACATGTTATAGATTGTTTACGAGGTGAATAAATCAAAGTATATACTATATACAGTTGCATATTATGGATTTATTACAAATACAGAATTATTCTCTATAGGACATCAGATCATTGTGAAAGTTAGAAAAAAATTTTATGCAACTATCTTCACTCCGAGTTATATTTTGCACAGCCTGGTTTTTTCTTTCTTTTGCGTATTTTTAATCAGTAAATTAGCGGTAATTAGCGAGGATGTATATATACTCTATAATCAGATTGATAATTATTTAATTCGCACATCATACACCTTCCTTTTCACTAAACTATTATATTATGTACAATATATTACACATAAACACTTCTACCTATTGTATCTCGACATAAAAATAATCTTTTTATATTGTTCATTTTTTTCGTTTTCCCTCATAATTGGCATTCCCCCATTATCGGAAGAATGAGTTGCTAACATTGCTAACATCATTTATTAAAAGTATTGTGCTACAAGGATGTTCTTTTTCTTAAACAACGCGTAACAATAGTAATCTCTTTACAAACAATCCTGGCATGACAATATACGAAAATTTATTGAGTGGTGACATTAAAATTCTCTTTATTATATGGCTTCTTACAATTTTGTATTTAATTGATCGGAACTTTTGTTTTCGTATTTTAGCCAGTTCATTAATTTACATCGTGATGAAAATTTTTTTCACCGCACAAATGACATTTAGATTATCAAATTATATCTGATGACGCTGATATGATTGAATGTGTATATTTAAATTTCTTTAATCTCTTTACGATATTCTATTATTAGATATGAGCTCATAATACGCCATTTTACTTTCGATGTTACCATCAATAAATGCATGCAGGATGCAAAACTTGATTGGATGCGGAATGCTATTATGTATGAGTTTCTGACTTTTCCTGCAATACGAATGAATTAAACGATACAAAATTTATTTACACTTTTCCCATTGTCAAGTAAGAATTAGGTCTGTATATTCTTATTATTTTGATGTTTTTTATGCGACACTTTCTTTTGGAAGAGACATTTATAATGCATGTTCCAAGTAGGCAAAATACAAGATACATAACTTACAATTTGTAATATTATTCTTATTGAAATCAAATAATTATCTTGAATATATTGACACATATCTATTTTGCTATTATTTGCAACAGATGTGGTTTTGTTATAAAATAGTTTTCGAGAATTTGAGAACAAAAAAAAATGTATATAAAGGAGGAACATCATATCTATATATTCCTCCTTTTGATAGATTAACATATATGTATAATTAATAGTGCAGCAAACAATATATCCAAGATTGTACATATTAAAAATTGATAGAAACGCTGTAGCAAAAAATAATTAGAGAAATATTCAAAATATTATATACAGGACAGAAAACTATGTATGCGTTGTTCTCTATTATTTCTTTTTATAATTATATATAGGAGAATATATTATAAAATAATCCTTTATAAAATAATTAAAATAGCGATTTTTACGCGAATGTTCTAATTTAATTCGTCTAAAAATTGTCCATGTACCGGTAAAGGAATAGTTATACCAAAGTGTCGCATTCTTTAATTATTTGTTAATTATGTACATGCTGCGCCTGTTGAATGTCATCATCGTTGCTATCATCTCGTTTCACATATTGTGGCTTTTCAACGCCTTTCACGCACTGTTCTGTAATGTGAACGGACATTATGTCGCTCCCTGGTACTTCAAACATAGGTTCCAAAAGTAGCGATTCCATTATCGCTCGCAAACCCCGCGCTCCCGTTTTTCTTTCCATTGCTAAAGAAGCAATTGCGTTCAATGCGTGTACGTCGAATGTTAGTTCCACCTGTGTAAATCCAATACATTTTATTACAATTTAATTAACAACTACTATGATTAAAATTAGAAGATTCATCTTGACTATTACGAAAATGAAGTTACTAAGTTCTACCTTGTCCATCGAGAATAACATCTGATACTGCGGAATGATGGCATTTTTCGGTTCGGTGAGAATTCTCGCTAGCATGTCCCTATCGAGAGTGTGGAAAGGCACGAGCACGGGGAATCTGCCAACGAATTCAGGTATCATGCCGAAGTCGATGAGATCTCTAGCTTCCACTTGTTGTAACAGCATGTCTTTCTCCTTATTGTCTCTCTCGGTGGAAGGTGACATATTGGCGATGTCAGCCAAAGTCGCTGCCCTCCTGCCCGGACTCTCGGCCGCGGGCGTCGCGCCAAATCCGAGATATTTTTCCGATTTACGTCGCGCTATCAACCTGTCCAAACCGCTGTAAGCGCCCGACGCAACAAAAAGAATATTCGTAGTATCCACTTGCAACATTTCTCCACGCAATTTTCTGGAACTATTTCTCTCCGGTACGTTCACAATCGTTCCCTCCAACATCTTTAGCATTCCTTGCTGCACACCTTCCCCGCCCACATCACGCAACTGATGGATTCCAGGGATAGCACCTATCTTGTCGACCTCATCTAAGAAAACAATGCCCATCTGAGCACGATCCACTACGTAGTTAGCGTCCTGAAGGAGCTTAGCTATGACACTCTCGATATCCTCGCCAACATAACCGGCTTGTGTGAGAGTGGTGCAATCACAGATGGCGAACGGAACGTCCAGGCACTGCGCTATCGTTTGCGCGAGTAATGTTTTGCCAGAGCCCGTAGGTCCGAGCAACAGTATATTGCTCTTTTCCAATTTCAACTGATGCTGCTTGCTGTCTAATATAGCTGATCCAGGAGCCGATTGACCGCTCGCCTTTTGCTCGCTTCCCGGATTGACTGTGTGCTGGAACCCGACTCCTGGAAACGGATTTCCGATGCCTGATATATGCAGTAAGTCTGCAGCAAAAAAAAGCTTTATGATACTCGCATGAAGTAATATATTTTTTATGTGGGAGCAAATTAAGGAAATATTAGACCAATCTGTTATAAAAAATTTTTATAATTAAATCATAGATTAAAACTCTCGAGATTAAAAATCTTAATTTTGTGATAAATTCTAATTATAATGTATTGCATAATTATAATAGAGTGCATATTTTACTTCTTAATTTATAACTGGGGCATTGTTATTTACGTGGTTTAAGACCTCTATGAGTGAAGGGATGATTTGTCTCCTGTGTGCTGACTGGATTTACATTAGTTTGCATCTGCGAATTTTGAACTGGTAGATTATTGTAAATCCGTTTGTAATGGTTGTAAACAGCAACACTCAGCACCTTTTTTGCATATTCCTGGCCCACAACATGTCTGTTTAGATACTCAAATATCTGAAATATCATTAGTACATCATTTTTTGTGAATCTAAAAAGATATAATTGAAACATATCTGATTTTATTTAGAACAAAAATCTGTATAAATTAAATGATCAAAAAACCAATTACCTTTTTTGGAGGTGGAGGTGGCTTTCTGTAGAATCCTTGCTTACCATCTTCTGGCCTGAGTGCTTCCTTCAAACTCTTCTTCGAGTCGATTTCTGACAGCACAACGAAGAAATGATGACACTTTTCGCATTTGACGAATCTTGTGGATGCTGATTATTTATAAAAATGATAAATGCTGTTAGAATGTGTTGTTACTATATGTATTAAGATATATAAGATCTTAATATAAATACAAATATAAAGTACTTGTGGTAACTTTGGCAACCTGAGTGCATTACTATCTATGAGCTCAACATTCTGCTTACAGACAAACGTCTCGACGTGTGTGCAGGGATCTCCACACTTGGGACAGGTGAGCGTGTTCTTCTTTCCGCCACCAGTGCCACTACTCGAGGATCCGCTTGATGAGACGGTGTCTTTAGAAGGTGGTGTAGGCTCCGTCGGGGCTTTGCCCAAGCTGCCACTGATCGTCAGGGCTCTACTGGCCACGACGACTCTGACAATTTTGTGTACTGTGCAATCGCAAGCAATGAATTCTCATTAGATCTCTTATGCTTGACAATTTCAGCCGTTTATTCATGATAAACAGCTGTTTACAGTACTCACCATGACTGGTGACATGATTGGAGGAGGCTAAGCGACCCGCGCTGATCAGGCAGCAACGCACGCAGCTCATGATCGACGGTGGATCTCGGTGGGATCGAAAGACGCGGGGATGATGGGGCCTGAACTACCTACGACGTTCCGCGCGCTGAGATCTAGAATCAGAGAAGTATTCTCTTGCGTACCACCATATTGCTGAATCACACCGTACGAATCGACGGTCAATGGTTGCGCTCGCGCGTTTACGAAATATCGTATCGGATGAGTAAACAGTCGTGCTGTTTGTCGCATGTCATACGAGAGGGAGAACGCAGAACCCACGATGCCTCTCCTCGAAACGGCTTCGTTCTTCCCCGAGAGACTCGCCGCGACTTCAGCAAAAAATTCACGAGATTCTGCGGCGGGGGTGACCTACGTGACAGCCGAAATCCGTGACATCGTCGCGCAATGTTGGCATCGCGTGAGGACGATAACACGGAGAAAAACAGTGATATATCGGCGCCGCGAGAGGGAAAAAGGGGAGGGAAGGAGCGAGAGGTAGATACGGGAGGTGGACGAGACGCGAACGTCCCCGGGGATCGCCGACGTCGATAGATTGGGCCGCGTGCACTCCGGCCGCGATCTTACCCGACTCAACGATAAAAAATCGCGACGGACATCAATGCCGCGGACGCGTTAACGCGGCGCATCACCTCAGGAAAACATACGTAGGCGCTCCGAAAAGTCTCCTCGACGATCGCCGCACCCTCTCGCGCAATCTCGCGGAACTTCGTTGTCGCGGGCGCGACGTGAGCGCCCTAGATGGCTACACCTTCGCTCGCGCGTCAACTCCCCACCTACGCGTGATAACGCGAGCAGAAAACTGCAGAACTGCGTTTCGAAAAGGGCCTGTTCTTTTCAGCTGTACTAGTTCACAGTTTATCTTTAGATCTGTTTTTTATTCCTGCACTCTCTGAACTGGTACACACGGTGCAATAAGTTGAAGTAAAATAAACATATTTACTTCACTTCAACTTATTGCACCGTGTGTACCAGTTCAGAGAGTGCAGGAATAAAAAACAGACCTTTTCTCCTTCTACATTTGCAAAAGAAAGATGAACACTGAACTAGTGCAGTCAGTTCAGCTGAAAAGAACAAACCTCTTGTTTACGTCTAATGAACGATAATGATAAAACGACACCCTGGCGTAGTCGAGTGATGTTTCTGAATGCATTTCTACATTGACTGCTACGTTATTAACGTGTATATGAAACTCATTTTTTTGTAAAAACTAGCACGCAGCGCGCGCTTCGCGCGCGCCATCCACTTTTAGATGATCATTAAAAAAAAATTGTTAAAAGAAAAGTTAAAGTGGTGAGATCGATGGTGGTCCATCTCACCCAATAAACAATTGATTAATTTTTTATATTTTTGATRAAATTATTTAAAAAATATATAGTTTACAAGATATTTTATGTTCTATATCAAAATATAATATAAAATATTTCGTAAACTATTGATTTTTTTATATCTCTATTTTAATTTTTTTTATATAATTTTTTTACATAATATATATTTTTATATAATATAATTTTTTATATAATATTAATTATATAAGCAGAGTAATGATAGAAATCATATTACATAAAAATAATCATATACTTCCATTTTAACAATAATTATAATCTATATATTACTTCAAAAATTAATTTTTTAAAAAATCATTATAGTCTTCCTTCAGAYCATATAATTTTTAAAACATTTTTTCATATTTTATATATTTTTTGAGATATTTGAGATTATCATGTAAAATGTTATTTTATATAATGCTTTTTATTTATTTTTTATTATTTAAATTCTCAATATATAATATAATATACAATTAATATCGATCAATATAAATCAACACTAAACGTATATGTAACAATGTTT